>JAXQQM020081905.1:0-189818 GCA_034641835.2 Pinus albicaulis | reverse complement strand
ATCATCACAGAGGGCACTGGAATTATCATGATGGGGACACACAGCGTACAGCGAGCCGATTCCATTTGCCAACGTTTGATGGCTCATCAAACAGTTCGATAAAGTCTTGGGTGGAGAAGCTGGATATATATTTTCAGCTTAACCAGATGGCAGAGTCGAAGGCCATCAAGGTGGCTACGCTACATTTGGATGGTGAGGCCCAGTATTGGTGGTTCCATGGGATGGTGACACTCAGGCATTCAATAGTGACCACATATGCCGAGTTCACCCAGAGACTGATAGAGAGATTTGACCGGAGGGTTCTGGAGGAGCATTTTGTTGAGCTGACGAGGCTCAAACAGACTGGGAGCCTGAAGACGTATATTGCAGATTTCCTGAGGGTTTCAGTGATGGTGCCAGATCTATCTGCAGCATGGATGATCTACATGTTTGTTGAGGGGTTAGCAGAGCCACTTCGAGGTCTAGTCAGATCCACTAGACCAGCCACACTCCAGGACGCCATTGGCAGGACCCAGGATTTGCACGATGCCTTACCCAGGACAAGGACACCTTACCCCCAGAGACAAGCTTTCCAGCCAAAGGGGAAGGATGTGAGGATTCCGCCTCCAAAGGGGAATCAGGGTAGGGTACAGCTAGATGATGATGCCAAGAGAGAGTTGAAGAAGAAGAGGTTGTGCTTTACCTGTCAGGAACCGTGGGCACCAGGACACAAATGTGCTACGAGCAAAGCACATTTAATCGAGGTCTTCTCCGAGAGCAGCAGGGAAGAGGATGAGTATGAGGATGGAAAGGCGAGAGACAGTCAGACAGCACAGGACCATTTGCCACCTCCACCTCCAGGAGCAGGAGGTGCAGATTTTTCACCCACAAGGGGAACCCTTGCAGCATTGTGAGGAGTACCCAAGTATTTGACGCTGCGTGTCCGAGGGACAGTACGGGGGCAGCAAGTTTCTGTTTTGGTAGACAGTGGGGCAACCCAAAACTTCATCAATGCACAAATGGTTGAGTGGAGAGGCATACCGATATAAAGCTTCGATGGATTCTTAGTGTTCAGTGGCTAATTACTTTGGGGAAGGTCACCATAGATTGGGAGGCCTTGGAGATGGAGTGGGATGATAAGAAGACCAGGAAGCATGAGAAGATACGTGGGATGCACACTTACCCACCCCAGACTGTTTCAGCTCACCGGATGGAGGCAGACTTCCAGAAGGGAGACATAGAGTGGGCAGTTGAGTTGCGGGCATCAGAGGTAGGGACTACCGGGCAAACAGTTCATCCAGATATACGGGCCATCCTTGACATATATGATACGGTGTTTGGGGAGATACCACCGGGACAGCCACCAGATCAGGGGTTTGAGCACACTATTGAGCTAGAGCAGGGCATCCAAGCCATTATTACCACACCCTATAGGCACCCCAAAGCCTATCGATATGATATTGAGCGGGCCATCTAGTATTTGTTGGCTCTTGGACACATTCGGCCTAGCACTAGTCCTTTTGCTTCTTCGGTGGTGTTGGTGAAGAAGAAGGACGACACATTGAGAATGTGCATTGATTACAGGGCCCTGAATAAGAAGACCATGAATAATAAGTACCCCATACCGCGGATAGATGAGCTGATGGATGAGTTGAGAGGAGCATAGTTCTTCTCAAAGATCAACTTGAGATCCGGGTACCACCAGATTCGCGTGAGGGAACAGGACATTCCCAAGACTGCTTTCAGGTGCCATTATGGCCACTTTGAGTTCTTGGTTATGCCTTTCGAGCTAACCAATGCCCCAACTACTTTCCAGTCATGCATGAACCATATCTTCTACATTCATTTGAGGAAGTTTGTGTTGGTCTTTTTCGATGATATACTGATATATAGCAGGACTTGGGAGGAGAATCTCCAGCATATAGAGGCAGTGCTGCATATCTTGGAGGAGCAACAGTTCTATGCTAAGCTCTCCAAGTGTGAGTTTGGGTTGACAGAGATGTTGTATTTGGGTCACATCATAGGAGTGGACGATGTGAGGGTCCACGAGAAAAAGATTAGGGCCATCAGAGATTGGCCAGAGCCGAGAAACGTGACGGAACTTCGAGGATTTGTTGGTATTTGCACTTATTACAGGAAGTTTGTTAAGAGTTTCTCTCAGCTTGTTGTGCCCCTTACAGATTTGATGAAGAAGGGGCATTCAATTGGACAGATACAGTGCAGCGGGCCTTTGACAGGCTCAAGGAGGTTATAAGCAGATGCCCAGTGCTTGCGTTGCCAGATTTTACGCAGCCTTTTGTTTTAGAGTGTGATGCATCGGGAGAGGGGATTGGCATAGTTTTGATGTAGGGAGGCCACCCTATAGCCTATGAGATCTGGAAGCTCCTTCCTCATGAGCGGTTGTATCCTATATATGACAAGGAGATGCTGGCCATTATGCATGCATTGGCCAAATTCTGACAGTACTTAGTGGGTAACAGGTTCAGGGTGAGGACTGATCATAATAGCCTCAAGTTCTTTTTGGAGCAGAAACATCTACAGGAGAGGCAGCAGAAGTGGATCAGCAAGATCCAGCTTATGACTTTGACATTGAGTATGTCAAGGGGAAGAACAACATGGTAGCTGATGCACTTTCACGCAAACCAGCCACATTGTCTCTGATGAGTTTGGATACAGATTGGAGGGCTCGACCCTTGGTGGAGTACTCCAAGGAAAGCAGCATGGCATAACAGTGGACCAGATAAGGAAGTCTGATGAATCACTTTCTGATAGCTGACATGACTCGGGATGAAAGTGATGGATGATCTGTGCCCTATAAAGCTAAAAGGTTGGAGATTCCTCAATATCAAAATCCATGACATCGAGGACAGGAATTCTTCATGAGCAACTAGGTGTCTCACCATTGTTGTTGGAGGTCCCTAATTAAGAAGGACTTTGAATTTATTCCACTTATGTGCTAGGTCAGCCTGGAATATAATATAGACTTAAATGTCTGAAAGGGCGTGTCACACACCCCCAAAGATGCCTATATAATGGATAGACTTGGAGTTCATTAGACACACATTGTGTGGAGGATTTTCTTCTCTCTTGATAGCGATGGTGTTGCGTATTTATGGAGTGTTCTTTGTTTGGGTTGTTTTGGGGTTATGTGTGACATGCTTGGCTGAATGACCTATTGGAGACTTTGCTGGTAGAAGCATCCTACTGATCGCTATAACGCCACCATTCATTATCTCTGTTTTGGCCTATCTTCCATCGATCTATTAATATGTTCTATCTCCTTCAGTATTGTGTGCCCTAATCTGAAATGGCATAGAACATGTTCATAAATTAACATGGTATCAGAGCTTTATGGGGAAGAAAATGCCCAATTTGTGTTGAATTGCAAATATCCAATCTATTGATCCATTGTGCAACATAATCACAAGTGAATAGCTCGTGGAGGAGAGACTAAGTCTCTGTCTTAGCCGCAACAAATGAAGTTCAAGAACAGGGAGGCATAGATGATTGTTTTAGGGTCAATTTAGGAGGGCCGATAGACTTTTCAGAGGGTTGAGGTAGGAAAGACGTCTCTATGGACTATTTTATGGGTGGTTTGTCTATAAACAAGAGTGCTGAAGGCCTGTGAGGTTTCACTGAAGCCTACCGCAGAGATTAAGGAGGTTCGAGGACTGCTTAAGGGCTAGAAACAGCTCAGACCTACAGCTAAGTGTCATGACCTTCAAGGAAGAGATAGACGCAGCTCTAAGGAGCATTTATGGGCCAAAATTAAAGGGTGTTAGGGACTATGGTTCGTGCCCTAACCAGTCGAGATTTGCAGCGTGGAGAAAACCCTAAAAAAGGGAGTTGAAGTATGAATTTTGGGTGCATCTTGATGTATGTTGGATCCTAGTTTAGGGTCAGATTTGCATCAGTTATCTAGCAACATGTGGAAGCCAAGGAAGAAGATTGCTCTGTCACAGGAGGACAGCCACTAGATTTGAAGTAATGTTTGGGCATATTTAAGGGTTTAAATATTGTTTGAAGGTCCTGAAGGACAACAGAAGGAAGTTGCCTTCTCTGAGCAGGCTTGGGCATGATTTGAAGTTGTGGTGCTAGGCCACAGGGCATAGCACACAGCTCGGTCAAATTAGAGGGTTTTCAAAGAGTGGACAACAACCTAAGGAGGCAGTATGGCATTGAAGGAACCCCTCCTAGGTAAACCTCAACCGTAGAAGGGTTTGTTTGCTAACTGTGTGATGAAACTGGGGCTGCAATACGTGCCCTATCTAACAGTGAAAACTGTATTACAGCAGTGTCTTGTGGAGGTGTGTTGGGTCCATGATTTATGGGGCAGTGTTTGGATCATGTGCTTGTCATCTTTATGATGTGCGAAGGTGACAAGGTGACTTGGACTTGTTGTCATAAAGGACCTTGTACAACAAAAGGTGGACACACTTGGCAATTCATGATTAGATCATTAGTAAGTATTTTGATGAGGGCAACAGGACTGGAGATATCTAAAATTGGTATGTTGATAGAATGGAAGCGTATGCTACTATATTAGGGAGTCGTTGGGGCAAAGGACAGTCCATGTTTTGACAAGGTATGTATCAAATACCTACTATGGATTGCACACCTTTTTGTTGCAAAGAAGATATTATTCCAGGCATGCAGAAAAAAATTTGTAGATTGCACAAATTGTATGTCTAGCAATGCTCAAACCAAAAAACAGAACTTGCCATGCAAGCTTCAACTGTTTAGGAACTATCTAGCAAGTTTGTCTAGTCAATAAGGCAAGATATCAGAATGTCATAGAAGGCCTAATGGCCTGGGAGTTCTGTGTACTCAGAATTGAATGATACCCTAATTCCTACAACATAACTAAGGGACAATCAGCGTAGGGGAGAAACTCTAGGGTGAAGGCAAGCCACATTGATAGAAATTATTGTTAGCAAGTGTTGAGAGGGCTGACATGGATTGTGGCTAAGCCCTAACCAGATTGCAGAATACAACAGGGTACCAACACATGAGAAGGTATGTTTTGTGTTAAATTGTTGGTCCTAGTTTGGACAGTTGGAACATTTTAGTACAGCCTGCGGAAGCGAAAAACGGAGGGCTAACGTGTTGATTAGAAGCCCTAACTAGTGTAATGATTGGTGATAGGATCAAATTCATATGCAACCTGTGGGAGCCATGTGTTGAGGTTCTCTTGGGTGTTAAGAAACCCCAACTAGAACCAGATCTCGCAATGAAGTAATGGGTGTCCTAGGACAGGACTGTTAGAGAAGTCTCTTGGTAGCCACGAGGAGGATTTCCTAAGTGTGAGGATGCCCCAGCCAGAGGTAGATGCTACAACAAGTATTGGTCACTCGTGGTCTGCTGGAGGGCAACGTGAGAGTGGGCCAAGTGAACGTGGATTGTACATTTATGGTATGTTGGAGGACAGTGTGATAGTACCCATGTTGGGGCCCAGTGTGCACCATCTTCATGGACCTTGGTGGTTGCTAGAGGTCAAGCGTCTAATCAACCAGGGGCAGTTTTGTGTAGCCCTAGACTTGTGTGTAGAGAACTTCTACAGCAGATGATGGGCAGTCCTCCTAGCCTGTGTTCATTGTGGGATATAGACATCTTGCAGCGATAGGTGGTAGCCCTTCATGCCTTATGTTGGCCTTCATCGGTGCAGCACAGGAATACCATAGTGGTTTGAAGTCCCTAAGTAACTGAGGAGCAGCAATGAGAAGATTGAGAATTTTTCACAAACAGAGTTGTGAACAATTCGACAGGAGTCTTGATGTGTTGTGCCCTTGATGGACTAAGGCACAACTAGTGAGCAGATTGGCAGCCAAGCTTTAGTGGCTAGATGGACTTGGAGCATTGATAGAGTCAAGAGATACAGATGGGGAGCCGAAGGACTGAGCTGGTATAGGGCATGACCGAGAAGAGCTGAGAGAGAATGCGACAGCAACATGGTTAGAGTATCTTGTTGAGGGCAGATTGGTTGTCGATGGACTCACACCAAACCCAGTTTTGTATCTTGTATCAATGGGTGTATGAAGGCCACTATCCTTGGTACGGGATCCCTAGACTGTTGTATCATATGTTGATTAATATAATGAAGTTGGGTTAAAAATTGTAAGAAGTTTTCTATATTTTGTGCATTGGTAGATTTACTGCTATTTATATTTTGTTGTGCAAAGTAGTGTCATTGTGATTATTAGTTTGGTAGCATGAAAGATTTTAAGACACTATCCTAGACCCAAGATCATGGAAAAGCAACATGGTATCAGAGAGTATCTGAGCTACTTTAAGGGATAGTGAATCAGAGTGTGGTCAGCGAAGCAACTCAGAGGGAGTTGTGGGTGTCTAGACCAAGGAGCAAAAGGTTCAGCTAAAGAAGAGTCTAGCTTGGCTTGACGTTAACAAGCCATGTGACAACTTGTCAAGCCAATGTGGACACCCAAATGAAGCCTTTATATTGCGTATAAATAGAAGGTGAGGGAGGCTAAGATAACATCCAAGAAAAAATATTTAGGAGTAAAACACCTTCTGATGTAAGCCACAGCTTGAAGAAGAGAAGACTGAAGCCTGAAATGACTATTTTGAGGTCAGATTAGAAGATATAATAGGGCCGAGGAGTAGCTGCATAAATACATTGATAGTAGGGTTGTTTTGGTACCAAAAGGGGTGGCATATTTATTTTTTAAGAGAGTCTCAGGCACTGCAGTTATTACAGGGATAACGCATGCCTGTATTAGGCTTGTTGGAGGGGCCGTAAGGACTAATTCCTACAACAAAAGTAAGGGACAATCACCGTATGGGAGTAGCTCTAAGGAGTGCCTAATCTTGCTAAGCATGAAAAAAAAATATGATTGATTTTATAAAATCTTGTCAACCCTACCGCTGCCTTCTACATAATTTTGTATACAAGTTTAAATCTATTGAAATTTTAACATTAAAAATCATAGATATCAGGAAAATACCTTTAGAACTTATCAATACACACTCTCCCTCTCTAAGTTGTCAAAGGTTGCAATTTTATCTCCATATGCTCGCAACGGACCATATGTTTTCTGCTCCGAATTGCAAAGAAACCCCAAAATCAGGACAATAATATTTCGATTAAAGATGGAAAACGAGTTAAACCAGATCTGATATAATAAAGTCGCGTTAAAAATATAGTCGAATCCAGAGGGCAGCGAAGAATAGAAGGGTATAGCATCTGCGCCAAAATCATAAATATTTTTAAAGATTGCCGAATTCTGTCCCAAACCTGGCCAAGGGAAAATAGCCGCCCGAAATTAAATTTTAAGAAGCCGCCGAAATTAAATTTTAAGAAGCCGCCCGAAATTAAATTTTAAGTGGTACCAAAATTTTATAAAGCAATTGCAATGGTCGTTTTGATTTTCATAAAGTTCTAATTTTATTTAAGCAAAAGTAGGTCATCTAGTATTTTTATTTGAGAAAAAATGGTCATTTCACATCTAGGAATAAATTTTAATAGGTCCATTTAGAGTTTAGACTAGTGGCCAAATTAAATTTTAATAGGTAGTAAAAAATTATAAAGCAATTGCTATGTTGGCTTTGGTTTTCATTAAGTTTTATTTTTATTTGAGTAAAAGGAGGTCATCTAGTATTTTTTGTTTTCATTAAGCTTTATTTTTATTTCAAAAACAGAAGTTCAATTCAAATAGAAGTTATATTTAATATTTAATGATGTCGAAGACTCATAAAGTAATAATGTTAGTTTAATTAGAGCATCAATAAAAACTATATTAGGGAATATAGTTTTTACACGGGAGCTCGTGCGTGCTGCTTGATCTAGGCTAGTGTTTGAAATTTTGACTCGGCCCTCCACCACCATGGCCCCCCAGAGTTCGATCTCGATAGGGAACCACCCCCTGCTGCTCCTCAAAATGATGCGCAACCTCCTCATGACAAATATACAATCGCTTTTGTCTCTTTGGTTTCCTCAATGGGACCTCCACGATCACGCCCAACTATGACAAAATTTGTGAAAAAACTCGATGGAATACCAGAAACCAATCTGCCTCCAACACTCCCACACAGAGAAGCCCTCTAATGGGAGCTTTCTCCTTTTCATTTACAACTCCTTGTGTGAGAGAACACTACAAGCTCCATCTCAACATGATGAAGTGTAGATATTGTGAGTAATTCAAAACGAGGCTTTGCAAATTATCCAATTGTCTACATTTGGTATGCATGATAATAATGGCATTACCCACAAACACATATCCTCTTAACCAATACCTAGTTCTCTAAGAAACAATTAATGTTTCTAATATGCTCAGTTAGAGATGAAGGATTCTCTTGGGAGGTCAATTTGCTGGTTTGGGGTGTTGTACTTTTAGTGGTTAAGGGGTTAGTAGTTAAGGTGTTTAGGGGTGAAGGGTTAGGGGTTAATGGTCACAGGTTAAGAGGATAAGGGTTTATGGCTTAGGAGGTTCATGGATTAATATAGGTTAGGGGTTAATGTCATAAGATTTAATGAATGAAGGGGTATATGGGTTATGATTTATGAGTGCAGGGGTTAAGGGAATATGGATTGGGGGTTAAGGGGGTGGGGAATTTAGTGGTTATGGGTTAAGGGCTTATTTTTTGTGATAATTGGACTTCTAATCCCCTTATCACCATTATTTTGGGTTCCCTTATCAATTTCTCTCGTTGCCTTCCCTCTAGGTCCCCTAGGCCCTATGAAATTAGGTCCTAAGCCCCCTTCTCATTCTCTAATGCTAGGATTATAGATCTTAGTAAACCATGCTTGCACCTATGACTTATACACATACATGCTACCCTTGTGTCCCCTTGGCCTATTCAAGACACCATAAGATACCACCCCCAAAAACTTTTTTGTTATGTCATTCCACTTTTCCTAATGTTATGACCCCCCAAATTTGGTCTCAATGCCCCTATAAGTACACCCTTGGGTCCCCTTGGCTAAGGGAGTAAATGTATTAGGGGTTATGGGTTGTGATAAGGGAGCCCCTAATCCACTTATCACAACTATAAATAGGCTTATGAACACCATCAATATCTATTGTAGGTGTTGTGATGAAAGAAATAATGAATACAAAATTTGTGGTCAATAGGACAGAGAAAAAGTATGCCAAAAACATAGTAGGAAATTTTGGAAAAAAGGTTTTAAGTAACCAGGACTGCGCTCCCGCTCTTATCTCCTTAACCCTGCTCTTCTTTAAACTCTTTAAACCCTCCCTGTAATGGGAGCTTGCTACTTTTCATTTACAACTCCTTATGTGAGAGAACACTACAAGCTCCATCTCAACGTGATGAAGTGTAGATATTTTGAGTAATTCAAATCCAGGCTTTAAAAATTATCCAATTTTCTACATTTGGTATACATGATAATAATGGCATTACCCACAAACACATATCCTCGTAACTAGTACCTAGTTCTCTAAGAATCAAGTAATGTTTCTAATATGCTCAATTAGAGATGAAGGATTCTCCTAGGAGGTCAATTTGTTGGTTTGGGGTGTTGTTTTTGGCTTTGGATACTTAGTGGTTAAGGGCTTCAAGGGTCAAGCGTCAAGGGCCAAAGGGATTTGGGGTCAGAGGATTTAGCAATTAAGGACTCAATATTTAGGAGATTTAGCTGTTAGTGGTTAAGGGGTTAGTAGTTAAGGTGTTTAGGGGTTAAGGGTCACAGGTTAAGAGGATAAGGATTTATGGCTTAGGAGGTTCATGGATTAATATAGGTTAGGGGTTAATGTCATAAGATTTAGAATGAATGGGTTTATGGGTTATGATTTATGAGTGCAGGGGTTAAGGAAATATGGATTGGGGGTTAAGGGGATAGGGAATTTAGTGGTTATGGGTTAAGGGCTTATGTTTTGTGATAATTGGACTCCTAATCCCCTTATCACCTCTATTTTGGGTTCCCCCATCAATTTCTCTCACTTCCTTCCCTCTAGGTACCCTAGGCCCTATGAAATTAGGTCCTAAGCACCCTTCTCATTCTCTAATGCTAGGATTATAGATCTTAGAAAAACCATGTTTGCACCTCTGACTTCTACACATACATGCTACCCTTGCATCCCCTTGGCCCATTCAAGACACCATAAGATACCCCCCCCCCCTCGTTCAAGACAGTATAATTTTTCCTACATTTCTTTGAATCGTTTGGAGATGAGTTGGTTGCGGTTATTGAAGAGTCTAGGGTTTCTAGCTCTATCTATCAGCCTTTCAATGCCACTTTTTTAACTCTCATTCCTAAGTCTGACCATCTTGTTTCCTTTAATGAATTTTGGGACATTTCATTGTGTACTTTCTTATACAAGATTATTGCTAAAGTTATTGCCTCCAAGTTGAAACCCTTTCTCTCCAAGAACATTTCTATAGAGCAATTCGGCTTTTTGGATGGAAGGAAAATCCATGAAGCAGTGGGGGTAGCTCAAGAAACCCTCCACAACCTCAATAAGAGTGGGAAAAAAGGAGCTATAGTAAAAATTTACCTCTCTAAGGCCTATGATAGGATCAGCTGGATGTTTTTAAGACTCTTGTTGACGCATCTTGGCTTCAGATATGATTTTGTAAGATGGATTATGGGGTGTGTCACTTCTTCATCGATCGTTGTCCTTATAAATGGTGCAGCCTATGATTTCTTCAACCCACAAAGGGGCCTTCATCAAGGGTGCCCTCTCTCCCCCCTTCTTTTTCTATTGGCTACTGAAGGCATCAGTTTAATGATTCATGAGGCTAAGAGACAGGGGGAGCTCAAAGGTATTGAAGTAGTGATCAATCTCAAGGTAGATATTTGCGAGTTTTCCCTCAAGAGGAGGGGTTTTAGCCCTGGCTTAGAGCCTAACTATTGTGTCACTGATGTTATTTTTTTTTATGGTTGTTTGATGTTTTAAACGTAATCATAATAATGAACGAAGATGATAAGTAAGAAGTAACTCAAACAACTATCATGTATGAGAATTTTCATTAACTCTTGCCCTACCTAATTCTCAACACTTTCGTTAGTTACTATCATATATTGTTTAATGTAATTGATAATGGAGTAATGGGCTCATGATTGAATGAAGTAACTATCCTAAGAAAAGAAAACGTTTCCAAAATTAACATGGAATCGGAGCACATGAGAGAACAATCCCAAGCTCAAAGAGATTGCAATCACTTAGAAGCATCTGAAGAATTTCATTGGTACCTCTATCCCTCTGTGTTAGGGATCAAGAATGTCAAATTTGTGGTATTTTCTTAAGGCCTTCTACTAGCCCTAATCAGTGGACATGGGCTCCAATCCAAGAGCAACTCAAATATCATGAGCGAAAGTTGAAAGTCATCAAGGTATGTTCCAGTAATATATTTTCCAAGGATTATTTAATACTCACACTCAGACTGTATCTTCATTATATTTGAAACAGAGCTTCTAGACCATAAAGTCACAGTCCTGGGCATAACACATGGATACCAAATCCTAGGTCTTCTGGGCATGATCACTATGATCACTGTTTGTATCAGCAGTTCAGTATTCTCTTTAGTTTGACTCTTTTAGTGTGCCTTTAAGAATACTTCGTTTTGAAGATAGAAATCCTCTGTGATAAGGTCTTGCCACTATGGTTCCCTGCTTGAAGGGTTAAAGTAATTATTCAGAAAAATCATATCATCAACAAGTCGTGTTTCTCTGTGACCCTTGAATGGATCTCATCCTCTAAGAATTATCACTATGACAGGGAAATATCTGTCCTAGTGCAGTATCATATATGGTATCACTCAGTTAGCTCGGTTCCTCTAAAGAAGGCATTGCTCAATCTCTTATATATTGGTTCCTACTAGTTTACTCTCAATTGAAACAACCCCACAGTCTATGTTAACATCTTGTATGGTTCTCCCTTTGCAATCTCAAGCTCTCAACACGTGAAAAGTATGGCTGCACCATATATATATACAAGTTATGGCAATGAGGGTATAGGTTCGGGATATTATAAACATCATCTCAGGCATGTGAGATGATCTATATTTACTCCTGTTATGACTGTGAGTAATCATATATTCTACAGTAAGTGTGTCCTCCTATCCCTCTTCAATATAGTTTTCAATTGGCATGACATCATATTTTCAGGCAGACCATTATTAATATACATACGTTCAGTCAGCCTTGAAAGAAGAATTGAGATATGCATTGCTGTTCAAATCAGTCATGGCATTCTGTCAAAGTTTTTGGAAATTCTGAAGATAAGGCTTGCTTCCAATCTAAGTGGTGGAAAAGTCATGGCCATAGATTGTATGTTGACAATCTTCTCCATACAAAAGGAGGCTAGAAAAGGAGTCATAGGACAATGAATCATCAAGGCTCATCATTATTGTGGATAATAGCATAAAAATGCATCTATATAGAATATATGCCTCTGCATGAGACCTTTGATTTGCTCAATCCACATCATCTCATACACTTCTTAGCCAACCTGTTAAAGTTTCTTTTAGTTACAATGGGTACACACTGAGTATAGACTTTTTTGGGTTACATTCGTAAGCAAGATAGCTTTTGGCATCAAGCTGTGGAGATGTTTTCATTTTTTTTAACAGAATTAATCTTCATTCAGAGCAGAGGTTCAACTGGATTCATGTCATTCACAGAAGTCCTGCGTCTCTCAAAGGTAACGAACTTGGAAGTTTGAAAGATCTAAAATATAAGTCTGCACAACAGAGATTCTTGGTTATATCAGCTCCTCTATGGCACTTCTATGGTCTCCTTTCCATCGTGCAATATGCACGATACCATGTCAGTCTAAGAAGAAGCGAGAGGGATTCTACGACAAAAGAAACTACAACACATTTGAAGCTTTCAATATTGAAGAACCGCTTGGAGAAAAAGTGCATGGCACTTTGGAACAGTTCTACCGCTATCAGCAGAGGTGCCTCAATAAATAGTAAAGATTGAAATCTTGAGTTTATACGACATTCATTAAGATTCATTTTCGAAGAGTAGCAAACAGAAATCATTGCAATTTCATATACCCTAAAAAATCGAATTACATTTTCATTCAGGAAGATTTAGATAAAGTGTGTACATACCTGGTCAAACTTTAAGGTAACAGGAGCGATGTCTGAGGAGAGGCCAAAAGTAAAAGCAATTGAGGAACCAGATCCATGGAAGAATAAAAAATCCCCCATCGAAGGAATTGCGAGCCCCCTTCAAAAAATTGTCCAGATGGGTGATTCTGAGAGCGTCATCAACAGTGGGCCACCATATCATGACCATGTAATCTGCTTTTCAAGTGATTCATCATACATTTCTTTTTCTTGTCATTTGATGTCAGGGTCGAGTTGGGTTAAGCTTGTGCAGAAAAAGAGCTTGAAGCTCGTTCAATGAACTTGCACAACTGATAGATCAAAAACCCGACATGAAAGCACGGTGATAAAATTGAAACAGAGTAGTTTACATAGTTTTATGAATTAAATAATTGATTTCCTACTGGCGGGAATCATAGGGCGGGACATCGTAATTAAAATGAATGAATATGCTATGAAATTATACAATTAAAATTTGACCAAGGGAAATAAGGGTATAACAAGGGTATAATAAAATAGGATGCGTAGTAATTACTTAAATCACTATTATATATTTAGATTATTAAGGTGACACATTTTTATGAGTAAAGTTATAAAATACTATGGAATAATTTAGCATAGGAATTATGGCTAAAACATTTAAGAGTTAGAATAGAGTTTTTAAGTGATCACAATAAAAATAATACATATTAGAGACATATACATGGATCATATAAATCAAGTTAAAGTGATCGCTAAAGCAACATTTTCCTACACCTAGTGTCCTAGATGGCCAAGGTAAGGTGTCATCAAACCAATTATACAGTCATTCGTATATCTTAATTGGAAAATTATTAATGTCACAAGAATCAAAAGGGTTGATATGTCAATCAAAATTTAAAATTATCCTCTAAAAACTCATATAGAAAGTGGGGTAATAGGTCCTATGACATCCAACCTGTGATTTGCAATGGGAAATCCTCAACAGTCTCTTTGGAGAAATAATGTCTCATTAAGGGGTTCAATAAGAGGTATGAGGCCCCACCAATTTGATAGTTGAAGAAGTTTGAATATTGGCTTGTCAATTTTGGCCCTAAGTAGGAAAGGCAACATGGAAGGAGGTGACCCCCTTGGAAAAGTTCAAAAGGGGAAGGCCACATAAGGTCTTATATAAAGATCTAAATCCAAGGACCTCCCTCATAAAAATAGTTATACATGTATTGAAAGAAAGTAGATAACGACCATCTAAATCTTGATAAAAGAAAATAGAACATCCCTTGAATCCATAATAAATGGAGCATCTACGTATGAGGTGATCCTCTAACTCAATGTTGTGTATATGGCAAAGCTAGAATATGTTATTGAGAAGAGTAATATCATGATGTCATTAGTTTCAACTAGACACTAATGTAAACCCAATTTGAAACCACCAAGGGGGATCTGAAGGGCAACATATAGTGCTCTAGTGTGTATGAGGGTTTAAAAATAAGGACCCCTCTTATTTGCATGAAGTGTTCCTAGTACAAATCCATCTTAGTGTCAAGGCCATGAAAAGATTAAGTTCAAGTACTAAATTTATTGTTTATAAATAACCTCTTTAACAACTTGACACAGACATATAATGATGTCATTTACATTGGAGGTGTATGTCACTTGATCATGTTACAACTTTAATCGCTCCCCCACAAAAAGGTGTTATGCTCCCTTGTGTTGATGCATCAACCCTAATGGAGAAAAATCTCGTGATGTAAAAGAAATTTAAAGATGATGTAACTTTAATAGTGCCCTACATTCACCCCTTGGCTCACCACTCATGGCAAATGTGAGGCTATTTCAAGCATTGATGTGGATAATATCATTTTATTTTCTCTTGTGTATAGTATTCTACATTGACACAATTGTGTTTTTTTAGCAAACAAAATATCTGTATCAAGGGTTGGCTCCTTGTGCATTAGGGTTGAAGAGGTTGCGTCATTGTGAGTGATCTATTCATTGCCAACTCCTTATGTGGGAGAGCACTACAAGCTCCATGTCAACATGAAGTGTAGATATTGTGAGCAATTCTTATTGAGGTTTTGAAAATTATCTATTTGTTCCACATTTGGTATACATGTTAATAAGGGCATTACCCACAAACACACACCCTCGAGACCAACACCTAGTTCTCTAAAAATCAAATGGTACCAATATTCTTAGTTAGAGGTGAAGGATTCTCCTAAGAGGTTATTTTGTTGGTTTGATGTGTTGTTTTTTTTCCTTGGATACTAAGTGGTGAAGGGCTTCAAGGGTTAAGAGTTAAGGGCCAAGGGCTTGGGGGGGAAGGGATTTAGGGGTTAAGGGCTTAATAATTAAGGGATTTAGGTGTTAGGGGTTAAGGGGCTAGGTTTTAAGGTGTTTAGGGGTTATGGATTCAGTTTTAAGGGTCATGAGTTAAGAGAATAAGGGGTTAGTGCTTAGGGGGTTCATAGATTCTACGTTAGGAGTTAATGGCTTAAGGTTTAATGCATCAAGGGGTTGATGGCTTATGATTTATGAGTGTAGGGTTAAGATATTATGGCTTTGGGGTTAAGGGATAGGGAATTTAGTGGTTATGGGCTAATGGCTTATTCGTTGTGATAATGGGGCCCCTAATCCCCTTATCACCACTATCGGGGGTTCCTCTTTCAATTCCTCTTGTTACCTTCCCTCCAAGCCCCCTAGCCCCTATGAAATTAGTTCTTAATCCCCCTTCTCATTCTCTAATGTGTGGATTATAGATCTTATTAAATCATGCTTGGACATCCCACTTCTACCCATCCATGCTACATGTGTGTCCCCTAGTCCTGTTCAATACACCAAAAAATACTCCCCCCACCTTTTCGGTCATATCATTCAACTTATCTTAACATTGTGGGTGAAATTGGTGTTTATGTTGTAAAGTGAACAAAGAAAAAGTTTACTTGTTTTATCTTTTGAGAAGATGTAGAAATTGATTGTCATGATTGGAATGTGCATGCATCAATCTACATTGGGTTGTTTTTTGAGCTTATACATGAATAATCATTTGGTCATACTGCATACTATCGATGGAATCTAGTACCACAAATGTATCGATGGGAAGTTTGAGAGATTCTTTTGAAAGCTTGTGTGTTGTGGTGTTTAGCTCCTGGAGAATGTGTGTGAAAGATAGCTAGTCCGAATAGTTGGGGGGATCTATGATATCCTATAGGATGGGATGTAGGTAGATGTTTTCTATCATGAATTATTGACCCAATTGATCATGAATTTTTAATCCCCCATGATCTATCGGAATTTGACTCTTTTGATGGATGTAATTTCCAGAAGTGTACAAAGAGCAATGGAATCAACTTAGTTGTTGGAGCCTTAACTTTGGGTATACCTTACTTTCTCGCTGTAAGACTGGGAGAGGAAGAGTACCACACCCACTTTGCAGCTAGGTGGGATAACTTGTGCAACACCATCAAAGAAGTCACAAGGGCATCCAAGAGGGAGTGGAGAAATTACCAGAATCCATTATTTTTGTGATTTAGGATGAATCTTGTCTTCTAAACACTATTTTTTATCAATTCAATTGTGATCTTTGTTAGAATTTCTCTTGAAAAAAATGTGTTTTTGTTCCAATCCCACCAGACATTGCTGATTAGAATGCATGGGAAACCTTTATAATAATCTTCCATGATATTGAGTAACTAAGTTTTGAAATTTTCTTCCAAGTTTTAGATAGGACCATGAGCCTATCATGTTCAATTTTGCAAGGGTGGTGGTGATCATGACCTGCACTATGTTGGGAGAGGAGATAAATAAGTGTGAAGAAATATCATCAAATGACTTGCCTAAAGGATAGATGTTGGGCTGATTCGTAAACTATCATGGATATTTTTTGTGAACAAAATGTGTTGTTGTTCCAATCCCACTAGATATTGTTGATTATAATGCATGGGAAACCTTTTTAATAATCTTCCATGATGTTGTGTAACTAAGTTTTGAAATTTTCTTCCAAGCTTAGATAGGAGCATGAGCCTATCATGTTCAATTTTGCAAGGGTGGTGGTGATGACCTGCATTGTGTTGGGACAAGAGATAAATAAGTGTGAAGAAATATCATCATATGACTTGCATAAAGGATAGATGTTGGGGTGATTCGTAAACTATCATGGATATTTCTTGTGAACAAATTTGTTGTTATTCCAATCCCACTAGATATTTTTAATTAGAATGCATGGGAAACCCTTTTAATAATCTTCCATGATGTTGTGTAACTAAGTTTTGAAATTTTCTTTCAAGCTTAGATAGTACCACAGGCCTATCATGTTCAATTTTGCAAGGGTGGTGGTGATGACCTGCACTGTATCAGGACAAGATATAAATAAGTGTGAAGAAATATCATCATATGACTTGCATAAAGGATATATGCTGGGGTGATTCGTAAACTATCATGGATATTTATCATGAACAAAATGTGTTTTTGTTCCAATCCCACTAGATATTATTGATTAGAAAGCATGGGAAACCTTAATAATAATAATCTTCCATCATGTTGTGTAAACAAGTTTTGAATTTTTCTTCCAAGCTTAGATAGGACCATGAGCCTATCATGTTCAATTTTGCAAGGGTGGTGGTGATGACCTGCACTGTGTTGGGACAACTAGAGATAAATAAGTGTGAAGAAATATCATCATATGACTTGCATAAAGGATATATGTTGGGGTGATTCGTAACCTATCATGGATATTCCACTAGACAGTTCATCATAACAGAACAGATAAAACTATATTTAAAAATGAATGAATAAGAGTTTGTGATAGGAAGTGTCAGTGAGTTTCAGGTGTGCTAAGGAGGGAGTGAGGTCAAGGCATGCTAGAGGCCAGGGAAACGGTGTGCCAATGCATGTCAGGGTGGAGTGTTTGGGAGTGCCAAGGAAAAACAAGGGAGCACTAGTGTCAAATGCATGGAAATGAATGAATAAGAGTGTGTGACAGGGAGTATCAACGAGTTCTAGGTGTGCTAAGGAGGCATTTTAAAGGTATGAAAGTTAGTGCTAAGGAATGATAGAGTGCCAGGGTGACATGCTAGGATGTGCCAAATGCTAGGGTGTGTCAATGCGTGCTAGGGAGTGCCATGGAAACACAAGGGAGAACTAGTTCAAAATGCCTGGTAATGAATGAATAAGAGTGTCTGATAGGGAGTGTTAGTGAGTTTCAGGTGTGATAAGGAGGGAGTAGCAAGGTTACATGTTAGGAAATTCCAAGGTATGCAAGAGTGCCAAGGCATGTCAGGGAGTGTTAGTGTGCAAACCCTTCTTCATTATATTACAAACTACAATACAACAGGCTAGACCTCTTTTACCATGGATCGTGACCCTTTACAATCGCACTGATACAAGGAATAAAACTAGGGATTGGTGTTAATCCTTTGACAACAAATCTATCATGAATAAGACAACACTTGACCTACTTGTTGATGGTGGCCACACACAACCCTTTCAGTCCACAAGTTTAATGAGAGCACCACAAGTTTAATGTTTGGAGAACAAGGGACCACCCCCTTGTCCAACACTTTTGATGGGTCCCATGCATCATTATGGCACTCATGGACCCCAATATGCCTCCTAGAAGGCCCTAAGACATCAATTGACCTCTTATGAGGCTTATTATTCCATGTATGAGATAGTTTGGTGGGATTGTCACCAAAATTTAGGGTTACTTGCATAATATTTTATGTTTAGGGGCTAATGTAGGCCCATAAGCTAATTCAATCAACTCCTAATCAATGTATAAATAGGAGTTAGTTGGATTCATTTGTATCATCACTTGATTTGGGATCTCTCTATCTTTAGTGAACTTCACATTTTTCCTTGGAGGACTATTTTGGATGATGGATGCATTTTGATGTATGTATTTGGGATATTTTTGTCTTGGAGATTTGCTTTTGCAAATGTGAAGCTGGTTGGATATACTCTCTAACATTGTGAGTGAAAATTTAACGCTATTCTTGTTGTTGTTGCATACTATTGAATTTCACTATAACTAGGGTTAATTGTTGCATGATGGAAATGTGGAATTATGTGTCTATTTATCTTATTTAATGTATGGGCCATTGTTGGATGAATGAAATATATTAGAGATCATTTTATCTCAATAAAATTGCACCACTTGTATGAAGTATATATGCTTGAAGGTCACTTTTCGTTTTCCTCTAACATTGGATGAAGTTGACTTTATGGGCCTCCATGATCAAGAAACTGAATTATTGTTCATTATCACCCCTGACTCCATATCCCCAAGTGAATTATTTACTAGTACCTCGAAAAGGGTGATGATTCCCCCCCCCTTTTTCACAATTTTCCATTTTTCCCTAGGTATAGCCCCATTAGGTCACCTAGGGCATCAATTTCCCAATAATATAGCCAGAGGAAAACTTTGATCTCCTAGAGGCAATGACATTGGTGGGTGCCTTCACTCTCCTCATAATTTGGACCAATTCCGACAATGGAATCTTCAAATACCTCAAGCCCTATCTCTAGGATCAAGTTTTGCATAGGTGTTCCCAAGGCTAGAGCCTAGTAGGATCAATTTGACCCATCGAAGTAAAAAATATTGCCTAATCCTTTTCCCTCACATTGTCCAAGATAGGAACATCATTGGTTGCTAAATTCCATCCCTGAACCTAGGTTGGTTCCACTTGGCCCCATGTGGTCCCATTTGGTGTCAAAGGCCTTTCATCAAGGACCATTTGGGAATCCAAGTTCCCAAAGGATTTTAGGGATTGGTAACTTCCTTTATAAGTCTTATTCTTCTCCCTCAACCCTTCAATCCCCCTCCTCTCTCCCTAGAAGATCAAGTCCCTTGCTTAAAAGGCAAGCATGTCCCACTCTATATTCTATCTTAGGGAAAGGGATTCTAGGGTCACTTCCCACCTATTCATTGATCTATAATATACGAGTGACTTCCTAAACTACCAGGACTCCTCCCATCGGTGAAATTTTGTGAAGAGAAAGGAGCCTTAGCTGTGGTGACAATGGGCTAAGCCTCCACTGTTTCCCTTGTCCTAGTTGTTTCCCTCTTAGGAACCCCTTTTAGGTCCACTACTAGTTTGAGTGGTAACAAGTTGTTCACAACTCCATTTGTGAACAAATCTTTCGTATGCCCACTTTTTCCATACTATGGCTCCAAGATGAGAAGTCTAGGGCTATGGAGGTTGCCCTTCTTATCACTGAATTGATCCTCTACAATATAGTGAAATAGGGCTAGTTGGTTGGCCCACTTGACTGCTACTTTAGTCCTTCAAATTATGCACATCCTTAGGCCCTATACACCTACCCTTCTACCAATCTTGTTGTCCTTCACAAGTACAAGAGTTTGGGTTCTTCTTTGACAGTCACCTAACAACCCTCCAACTATACTTGGACTAGCATCAATCTTCCCAACCATAGTGAATTATTTTTACTGATCTAGGGCTCACAATATTTTCTTCATCTAGTGCTCTTCAAATATTCCACATAAAAATGGTTTGAGTCCTCTCAAAATCATTGTTCTTGTGTATCGACAATTTGATCTTAGTTGTCCAATCTATGAATAAATCTGAATTGCTCCTCTTATCATCCTTCTAACAATCTGTAGATGACTGAACTAGGGTCACAAATCAACCACTAATAGCCCATTGACTAATTTTTTATAGGTTGCTCCAGATATCTGTCTAAAAATCCACGGATAGTCCACCAAATCAACTCCTCAACATGTCAATCCATTCTTCACATGGCACATTTCTTCTGTATGCTCAATATTTTGCTCAGGTTCCACCCTCCTTTGGATCTGCTATCTCCACACACACTGAATCTGCAAGCCATCTTCCAGATCTGTGGTCTGTATTTTAGAAATAAGCCTTTCTTTAAGGGTCACAACTTCTCTTCTTCTACGCAATTTTTTCACAGTATTAAGGGCATACCTTATGAACTAAACATGCTAGGTAACTAGGGCACTATACTTATGTACTTCTAATTGTTGTAGAACAAACCCTATCCACCCATAGAAAAAACCACGACTCTTGCCTCCATAAGAGACTCAACCTAGCTCACATGGATCCATAGATTTTGGGCATTTCTTTGACTGAATCTTGACATGAACTTCAGATCTCAATTTCAACCCTCAAACTAGGGTTAGCTCAGTCAATATTATGCCTACGTCTACTTTTGTTTTGGCTATAAATTACAGTGCAAGCCCTCCTCCATTTATGTTTATCTTTGTAACCACCATAAGACAGGATTGTATCAATCCTCTCTTCTATTTCATGTATAAAATCTAACCAACGAGATTCAATCTGATCTTGTAATGTACTAAAACAAGATATTGAATCCTTCCTACAAACACGATCGCACAATCACATATAAGTAAGAGAAAGAAATTATCAATTGCACAACAAAATATGTATCTGGGGAAAGCAACTGCTCAAAACCCCTCTATCTCTATTGTGTATTAAGTCAAGGAATCATGAAACAATACAATGCTTAATCTCTCTTGAGATTCTCCAACACTCTGCCAATTATCTCCTGCTGATCTAGGCAAAATTGGTCTAATACTTAGCCATTTCTCAGTCTTCCTTCAGCCTACCTTGCTCACGCAATTCCTATGGAATTATCTCCATATTAATTAGGAAAATTAATCTTCCTTGATTGCGCAATCCATCATGGCATCCCAATGACTTTATAATTGCACATGGGAAATTTTCTATAATTACAACTGATAGTTATGTTCCTCTGAACTATGTTACAATAAGGATGAAGGGTCTTTTTATCATTTAAAAATAATATAAAATCCTAAACAACCAAAACCATAACCCGAGGAGATGTAACACCAAGAGTTTATGGGCCCCATTGGGGTTAGTTGGGCAGCCAACTTCCCGGGGTCGTAACTTGGTCATATGATCTTCGTTTGACGCACATGATACCTCGTTAGAAAGATCTCTTCGAGGACTACAACTACTAATGCAATTTATATGAAATCACCAAACCTTTCATGCCCAAAAAATGCTTTTTGGGGCCTCAAAACGGCTCTAGAAGTTCAGGACCCGAAAATTTGACAAAAATAGTAAATTGTGCTATAATTAAGAAAACTGAAAAACTGAAAGAGACAATGGCGAGGGCCCAAGTGGAATAGGTGGGTGGCCACAAATATCCACCTTGATCACCTTCAATCGAATTTCTTGAGCTAACTCAATCATCATGATTTAGTCAACTGACACAAGTTGTTATGAGATGAAATTACAATTTATTGTCCAATTTATTTAAGGGAAAAATAAATTAGATGCCTCACATTCCTCACTCCTAGTCCATCAAAATTCCTCACCGGTGTGGGTGCATTTTTTTTTGTCCTTTCTAGTTGCCAATTTCACTGTTTCTTGTTGCAAATTTCAACACTCCCTCTCAACAAGAAAGGAATTCAATCAATCCCCATTCAGTACCTTTGGAATGTTCTGCATGCTACACTTCTCTAGTGTTGTTTGCACCTGCAAATCCTGAAACTGAATAGCCTTTGAACAACTGAATCAGTATAATGCATCTATCATCAGAGTCTTCTGGCAGCTGCTAGCTACTGCACCTGTCTAGTAGTGGATTCTCTGTGCTACTGCTGACATCTACATCTGTGCCCTTTGAACTGTTGCTAACTTTGATTTGTGCTCCAGTATTTGACATCTGTCACTCTGATTTCTTTCTTTTTGACATCTGACTACATCAATCTAATTGATCCTTCCTACTACTGTTGTACTGTGGGCTCCTCGTAGCCAAGTTCGATCCATGAGACACTCCATCTCAATGGAATTTGCCCAAATTTCTTATCTTGGGATTATGTCTACACATCACCCCACCTTACACCTCAAGGTATGGTTGCTCCCTTTTCCTATCTGGCTCAAAATTTCCCCCTCATGGAGGTCTCCGCTTGAGTGGATGCTTCCAGTCGGTCTCCTCTCTACTTCTCCAACTGTGGCAGCTACTCCACAACCTTCTGAGACTGCTTCTCACGAGAATGCATGTTGAGAGGTAATTTATGCTCCCTCTAAACCACCAAGTCTCTAACTTCTGCCTTTCTCCTCAAAGCTTTGCATGCATTTGGTACCTCAAGTACATATAGGTTCTTGACTCGCGCACAATGTAATTGTCCCGACGTTACAAAAAGTTTCTAAAAAAGAATTGATTTTAAATCGATGATATCTCCCTCATCTGAGCTCTGATTCGACCGCTTCTTTTTTTTTCCATTTGGGTAGATTTTCACAAGGATTCCAAATATTCTATTTGTTTTTGAAAATTTTACACCAAAATCTTCAGATATTCTCTGCAAACTCGCCGTCCAAAAAAATCTTGCTCTGATACCATGTAGAAAATCTAACCAGTGTGGGTGCATTAAACCATGCCAAATCATACCAAGGCATCTCAACATATTCCATACATGCTAATACTTTCCAAGCGCCAACACGTGCCAAGCGCCAATATGTGTCAGGGACTAGTGTTATGCATGTTATGAAGTGGAAGGGAATGTTGAAGAGTGCTAAGGTGTGCTAGAGAGTGATAATGCATGTTGATGAGTGTTAAGGATTACTAGGAAAAACATTAAGGGAGCACTAGGTAAAAATTCATGGAAGCTAATGAATATGAGGAACATGTGCCAAAGACTAGTGTTAATGAGTGTTAGTTGTCATTCCAAGGAGGGAGTGACAAGGTATGCTAAGAATTGGTAAGGCATGCTAGGGAATATCAAGGCATGTCAAGAATTCCCAAAGTGTGCTTGGGAGTTCCAGGGTGTGCTAATTATATCATGTGCCAATTAATAGTGCCAAGATATGCCAATACATGCTAGGTGCTAAGGATATTGTGGCGCAGGGTGCCAGGGTATGTCAATATGTGTCAAGGTAACAAAAGGAAGAACCAATATTAAGAGGGTTAATAAGTCAAGACTTTATCTTTTTGAAAAGGGGCATGCTAGGCACACTAATAATAGGTCCCAATACATGCCAAGTGGCATTGTGTACCAAGTGCTGATGTATGTTAATGCATTCAACCAAGGTGTTCCAGGGCATGCTAGGGACTATATGCAGTATGCCAACACATGCTAGGAGAGTTCCATGTTGTGCTAACGCATGCCACCATGTGCTTGGGCGTCAATGTCATCACAATATGTTCTAGGTACAAAGATGTTCCAAGACATGTGGGGTGCTAAGAAATGTTAGTGTGTGCCAAAGCATTAATTTAAGGTGTGCCCATATTTTTGAGGATTGTTAGGTCTTTCTCATTAATAGAATTGTCAAATCTTGATTATGTATTAAATAATATATTTCCTACACACAATAGTGGAACTTTATCTAAAGGGAATTTGCTAGATAATAAACTTAATAGATATGAATCATGTGTTGACTCATAGGAAATCTCTATTCGACTAGTCATTACTTGAGGGAAATGATACACACTAATTACTTCTACAAAAATTGACTGAACCTAACCACTATGACCTTGGACATATTATAAAAAAAAATCCACAATAATTGTATTAAATCGTTATCTTTTGACAAAAAATATATTAACAGGCACATAGCATCATCAAAAACTCATTGGAATGATCAATGATGACGGGCATTTTTTGACCATCACCAAAAGTAATAAAAAGAGCATTGGTGAGGGTCATTAAAAGTTCGTCACTAGAAGTGTCACCAAAGAGAGAATTAGTGAATGGGCCTTTAACGACCTCACCAAAAGTGTCATTGAAAATGTCTTTGGTGACTAATTACATGACCATCACTATATACACTTACAGTTGACAGCTTTTTAATGATCAATGATGACGAACATTTTTTGACCGTCACCAAAAGTAACAAAAAAGAGAATTGGTGAGGGTCATTAAAATTTCGTCACTAGAAGTGTCACCAAAGAGAGAATTAGTGATGGGCCTTTAACGACCCTCACCAAAAGTGTCATTGAAAATGTCTTTGGTGACGGACCATAAAGGACCATCACTATATACACTTACAGTGACAGTTTTTTAATACGAACATTTTTTGACCGTCACCAAAAGTAACAAAAAGAGAATTGGGTAGGAATGGCTAAAAGTTCGTCACTAGAAGTGTCACCAAAGAAATTAGTGATGGGCCTTCTGCTGACCCTCACCAAAAGTGTCATTGAAAATGTCTTTGGTGACGGACCATAAAGGACCATCACTATATACACTTACAGTGACAGTTTTTTAAGGACCGTCACCATATGTGACATTGGTGATGGACCTTAAAGGTCTGTCACAAGCATGACCCTCACCAATGTGCTTTTTCTTGTAGTGATATTATTACCTAAGAAAAATTTTATAAGTAAAATACTTATTTGAATTTAAACAAGTACATTGTTATGTAAGAGAAAGTTTATATGCGAAAAGGAAGTATATACAATTTTAGTCAGAAAGTATAGTGCAAATATGTAAGGTAATTTAGTTGGATTTAAAAAATACATTGTTATGTAAGAAAAAGTATACAAGGAAAAATAAAATATATAATGTTGGTTTAATGAGACTTTTAAATTGCAGAAAATAACTGGCATGACAAATCCAATTAGATTTAAACAAATATATTATTATGTAAAAAATATATATATATAAACAAAGCAATTCAGTAGGATTTAAATAAGTACATTATTATGTAAGAAAATGTATATACGTGAAGAGAAAGTATATAAAAAGTATATACAGCCCTCACATCTTAACTATTGAATGGCAGGCTAGTTATTTATTGCAGTTTTGGAGGCCAAAGTGGGAAAAGTATTCACAGATTCACACAGAGTCAGTGTGAATCAATGTTTTCTCATGAGCTGTCGATTCAGTTTTTCGTTTAGCTAGGCACGCGATTCCAATCCCCTACATTGAATGGTTGGTCACCATGAAAACACGCTTTCATACATAAGCAAAAACTAGGGTTAAAGGGTTTCATGTGTATTGTTGTATACATATTTCTAGATAAAGCGTGTTTCCTCTTGCAATTCTTTCACAATTTCTCTGGGCACTAAGAAACTCTTAATTCATAGGCTCCCTTGTAGTCTGACTCGTACTCATATCCATCCCTCACGTCTCTCCCATCTGCTTGTCTATTTTCAAAATTGGAAATGGTTGCATCCTCCTCCACAGCTGCCTCCACTTCCACCTCCGTCAGTCCTAACGACACCAGCACTTCCTATTTTGATGTGTTTATAAATCATAGAGGTCTGGATGTCAAAAATACCTTCGCGAGTCATCTCTACCATCGGCTTACTTCATACGGGTTGAAGGTCTTTCTGGATCGGGAGGAATTGCGGCAGGGAGAGTATTTTAACTCTCAAATAGAAGGGGCTATTCGAACAGCCTCTGTCCACGTTGCTATCTTTTCTACCAGATACGCTGAATCAACCTGGTGTCTAAATGAGCTCGTAACGATGATGGAGTCAAGGGGTAAAATAATTCCAGTGTTTTATCAAGTGAAACCTGTTGATCTTAGATGGAACCAGGAAAAAGATGGTGTGTATGCTCATGCCCTACAGAAACTTGGAGAGAAGACGGTGTATGAGGCTCAAACCGAGATAACTGTTCTTTCTATTGAATGTTGGATAAATATTCTGAGGTGGATATGTGATCCTCAATCTCTTCAAAAGAAGCTGAGACACAATGCAGCCATTATTGAACAGTGGCGAAATTCTCTTTCTAATGTTGCCGGCATAAGTGGTTTCGAGCTGGAGGGGTGTAACGGGTAAGCATTCAAACTTCCTTCACCGTGTTTTTGTTACTTTATGTTGATGGATATGCGTAGACTCTATTTCTCACTGGTTATATTGTTTTTCACTAGTGACGAGGGGCTCTTGCTACATAAGGTTGTTGAAAGTGTGTTGGGAAATGTGAATAAACCATTGTATGTAGCCAAATATCCAACGGTTTTAGAAGAAAAGGTTAGCCATTTTGAAAATCAAGTTTTATTACAACATGCATAGAGTGGAAGAAAATTTCAGGTCGTAGGAATTGTTGGGTTAGGTGGTGTAGGAAAAACAACCCTCGCAAAGAACTCTTCAATAGGAAATTGAAGAGTTCACAATTCTTCAATAGGGAGAGTTCAGGTTATGCTGGATCTTGCTTTTTAGATGATGTAAGAGAAAATGTAGTTAAAGGCTCTTTAATAACATTGCAGAGAAAAATTCTTAGGAGCTTGACTGGATCAGATCTGCAGATAGAAAATAAGGCTGAAGCTATAAATATGCTTAAAAAGCATCTCTCCTCTCACAAGATTTTATTAGTTTTAGATGATGTAGACACTGTGGATCAGGTTGATGAACTTGTGCGATATCTAACTTGTATCCACACAGATAGCTTAATATTTATTACATCTCGAGATAAGGATGTTCTCACAAGAGCAGGGGTCGAAAAATCATTAATTTACAAGTTATATGGAATAAGTAAAGAACGATCCCTCGAGCTCTTTTGCCAGCATGCCTTTGGCCAACTTGATGCACTCCCAAAGTTTGAAAATTTGGCACAGGACTTTGTAAATGCTTGTGATGGATTACCTCTTTCTTTGAAAGTGTTTGGTGCACTTGTCCATGGAAACCACAACTTGTATTATTGGTCTGCCCAATTGGTTCAACTTCAAAAGAGACTTCATGAAGGCATTAAAAGAAGGCTTCGAATTAGTTATGAAGCCTTAAATGAAGAGGAAAAACAAGTATTCTTAGATATAACATGTTTTTTCATTGGACAAAATAAGGATATGGCCATTAGCACATGGAACGTCTCAAAATGGGGAGGCTCATTAGAATTTCAAAATCTACAAAACAAATGTCTAGCAGAAGTTGACCATTGGAATTGGATACATATGCATGACCACCTAAGGGATCTTGGAATATGTGAAGCCAATGTTTCACAGCTGCTTCGGTTTTTCCATTTTGATGACTTATTGTAGCAATCAATGGTAAGTATTAAATCACTCAAATCCTCTTATATATTATTCAATAACTATTGGGGTTCATTATCTTACAAGAATGAATGAACATCAATAACTATCATTTTTTAATGATCGGCAGAAAATAATTGTAAGGGGAATTAGAATGGTTCTCAGTGAATACCATGACGCTGATGAATTAGACGGTATTCAAATGGCTAGGTTACAACTTTTCAATACTAAAGTTTCTCTCTTGGAATGCATTTAGAAGAGTGCAAAGTTCCCAAATCTCGTATGGCTCCACTGGAAAAAGTGTCCATTCTCTTTTCTCCTTCCTCTGATTCAAATGCAGAACTTAAGGTTTCTTGATGTGTCAGGAGACAAACTAAAAATATTGTGGCAACATGAATCACAGGTAAATTGAAATTTTTTGTGTAAACGTGTGTGTTTAATTGCTATTATCAACAGATTGTCTAGGAGGGATTTTAAACGTTCATGATTCACATATAAATATCTGTCTTGCAGGTCCCTATACGTTTAGAGGATTTGCGAGTAGATGGATGTGTGCAGTTGAAGAACATATGGGGGTTGGCCCAGCTAACAAAACTTCATCGGTTAGATGTTTTTGGGTGCTCTCAGTTAGATGAGCTACCAAGTATGGAATTATTGACATCTTTACAGGTGTTGAGGGCAAAGGGATGTGCTAAGCTGAAGAACATACGGGGTTTGGAGAAGGCCACAAAACTTCAAGTGTTGGATGTGTTAGCAACCTATGATATAGGGGTCATAATTTTGACTTGACTATTGATAATCTTGTAAATCTATATATACTTTGCCTTCTCCAAGTTGTATTCACATATTTTGTAAAAAATCAAAAAAATTGAAAAATCAAAAAGAGGGTAAAAAGTCCTAAAAAGAATAATCAAAGGACTTAGAAAAAATAAAAGACCCCAAAAGAAAAATGAATAAAATATGAAAGTGAGCAAGCATAAATGCCACTACTTTTTACTTTTTGACTATGGCAGAGTGTCAATAAATGCCATAATCCATGATGAGTTAAACAATTTAATCTTAAATTGTCATTATTTCAATTTCACTTGTTGTAGATAGAGAATAAATGAGTTGTCATACTGCTTAATCATGAAAACTCAGTAGTTAGGTAGAGAAATAAATGAATCCAATAGTTTAAACTGGATTCATGGATGAAATACGTGTAGAATTAGATAGTTTTACTTGCTTTCAGAAAGAATAATGTTGTGAAGGTTGCTAGCCTAAATGCACCTTACTACAAAGGAAAAAAAAAATGTTAGCATGATAAGCTGGGTAGGTAGAAGAAGGTGAAAATATCTCAATGTAAATATCATTCATCATGGGCTTCAAAATAACTAACTTCCCCTTCCCATAGTCATGAAACATTCTAAACTATCAGTCAAAAAGGCTCAAGGCATTTCCTTGACTTTTGTTGGGACCGGACCCAAGGCTCTACGACTGATCAGTTGAAAGTGTGAATGTCTATATTAATCCCTAAAACCACTACATTACCATTCATGCATTCATCCCCTTTAATAATTTCAAGTAAAACACCATTTTTACTTAAAGGCATTACACTTCTCATTTTATTAACTTCCTACATCATTTGAAAACAATAAACCCTCAAAATAACATTATATTATAAGTTGAGTGATAAGATCAATTGCAAATTATCTTGTAATTCACTTTACTTGTTATGATTATGTGTTTTGAGTATACCATGTCCTATTTTCATGTTAACTTTAACATATGTATTAATTCCCTTTAAAAATAACCTTTTCCTATTAAATAACTCATTTTTATATAATAAACCCAAAAACCCACTTATTTTATCTTAAGCCAAAGTTATTTATTCCCACATGTTTAAATAAAAATCCCCCCTTATAACCCCTTTGGCTAAGTTTATCTATATATAAATATCCTGCCCCTTATGGTAGTTAAGTCATCCCGATTTAATTAACCATATAATAAAAATATATGAGAAAAAATCTTAAAACATGTTTTATATATGGTTTAAACAAAAAATACCGAAGTTAGTCTAAACTAAACTTTAAAAGAAATAAATCCATTTCCTTGTATATTTCCCTTGCTCGACTCTCTAACCTAAGGTTAAATCTATAATCTAACCCCTTCCCCACAATATATATTCCATTACAATAATCCTTTACCTTGGTTAAAAGCCTTGAAAAACCCTCCCAATTACTTGTTTTTTCATTAAAAAGGGTTATTTTGTATATATAACTTAACCAAAGCCCTTTCCCATTGGATTAATTATCGACCCTCCGATCCCCAAACCTTGTTTGATCCAACAGTTGGAAATCAACGCGACAGTTCAATGTATTTTTTCCCTCTCCCCATCGCGCTAGTTTTCAACCGTCCGATCTCCTTTTTATTCCCCAGATCTACGGCCTAAGTTGAACTCGATAACTGATCATTCCCTGCATCTTCCTTTTTAATCTTAACCGCTCGCTTCCCAAAGCCAGATCTGACAGCGATAACGCATTTTCGCGCTCACAAAGTAATCGAAGCATGTTTTAGAAAAGTTGCGCGAAATGGGTGGTTTTTCCAAACCACCCCGCATCGACGTGTCACGATTCTATTGCATCGCGTTCAAAAAGCATATTACCGCTTACCACCGTTGAGCCACGCAAATACCACCGCTGGTATTCCAAAACCACTCTCTCTTAAACTTTTGTTTAATATAACTTAACTATAGTTTATACTATGGTTTAATATATTAAAGTCATGATTTCCATTGAATTTATCACCTTTTACGCTTTAAATGTGAATCCTTTGCAGAGCCTTTTTCCCTCGAATTTGCGCCATTTAACCTTTGAAAGCTTGTACAGAGCAATTCTCATCATTCTGAAACTTACCAGCGCCATTTTCAAGCCCATCATCCTGCAATTCAACCAGAAAGTGCCACATTACCCTCTGAAAGACCAAATTTGCAAAATTGAAGACTGTGTGCAACGACAAGACATCTTCAACCTCAATTATACCTATTTTAAGGTATTTTTCGCCAAACTTAACCAGCAGAACTTCAATTTCTAAAGGAAAAACACCAAATTTTCTGTTATTCTCTTAAAATATCTAGAATTGCCCATATAGAATTTGAAAAAATATCCATAATACAAGGGAAACTCTGTCAAATTTTCCCCAAAATCCCTAATAGCCATTTTTTGCAAATTTTATCCATACCCTGGTCTTTTCCACTGTTGGAATTGATCGTGACCTACTTTCTGAGCATTAGAACCTTCTTTCAATCCAAAACCCTGCTCAGAACCTTATTTTACCAGAGAAATTTTCCAAGAAGCCCTTGTTTCCAACAAAAGAGCTCAGCAAACAGTCTAAACTTGCTCTGCTAAATTAAAAATGACAAAGAAACAAGTAACCCCTAAAACAGGAGGTCCAAAGCCTCAAAAGAAACCCTCTGCTAAAACTCCTCGGTCTGAATCTTCCAAAATTGATAAACCTACCCCCATACTTACTGCAGATTCAACAGAAGTTGTTAAGCCTATTCAACCTCCTGTTATCTCACAAGAAAATAGCCCTTTGGTTGACCTTGACTACAGAATAATGGACCCTTAATTAGAGTTCAATTTTCTTGACGTATATAACTGGTGTTTTGGTAAATTAGTAGAGAAAGATGACAAAGATATACCAGTCTGGGATTCCAATTTACCAAAATATATTGTTCCTCAAACTCATCCATCCCCTGATTTTGTCAGATTGTGTCTGTTGGCCACCTATAAATTTTGGTCTATCAAAAGGTGGCCAAAACATGTTTTCAGCCTTCAAGAAACACTTTCCTGGCCAAAATGTTATATCTTGAAGTCTGTAGATGATCTCATGCTCATGTCTCAAGGTTTTCACTGTTATTTCTCAGAAAACTCAAAATTCTGCTAAAAATTCCATGAGAAGACTGCTGCAATATCCTCCTTCTTTTCCCCTTTTTTTTTTCCTCTCAGAGACTAACCTTCATATTTTCATCATTTTCCTTTGTTCTCCATTTTCCTCACCCTCTTTTCATATAAAATTGCCTTTGCAGAGTTCCAAACTTCTTTCGAACTCTGTCGAAACCCTCAGAAACCTTTGAAAATCACTGAAAATCCATGTAAAAAACCCATTTCTCTCTTAAGGGTTTAAGCCCCTTGGCCTAAGTTTCCAAACCACTTCCCCAATACGCCCCCATCATAAAAGCCAAGCGCCAAACACATGAAGCGCTAATCGCATCGGAAAGATTCAAGTGTGCATGTTTTTGAGCCATTTCAAAATGCCGATTGCGATTAGCCCCCTTGTCATAAACCGCAGATCATATTGTTATTTCATTTAACCCGTAGGCCCGCAATCGGGTGCTAAACCATTGAAAAATCCCTCTCCGATCAATATTTTCCTTTGTAAACCCAAAAACCCACTTTCCGAAGTTTTAAGTTAAAAACTTAAGGTCACGTGATAAATGAAAATGGGTTGATCAAAAAGACTGATCGCGCAATCGCGATCAGAGAATTCACAAATGGTTAGATCAAAAAGACCGACGCGCAATCGCATCGGAGAAGTTACAAATGGGTTGATTGAAAGACCGGGCCCAAATGTTCCGATTGCGATTAGCTCTAGTTATATAAAGCCCCGGGCCCATGGTACTCCATACACCCAGTGGCCCCGCAATCGGGTGCCAGCCTATCATATATATATTCCGCCCGATCCACTCAAAACCTTGGTATTTATCGAAATTTATGGGTTTTTCACAAAGTATAAGGGTCCCGCCGGTGCAAAAAATCAAAGGATCTGGACCGTTGATCTAGACCCGATCCGACGGTTATCGCCCAATCGCAGTGTTTCAATCGCATGTTTTTGTGTGACCTTCCAATTGCGATCCTCCGATTAAATTTGGGCCGTCCATCTCCCTGTTGATCGGACGGACAGTGCTCAATCGCATCGCAAGCTTCAATCGGATCCCCTCTTCTGCGCTCCCCGATTGCGATCCTCCGATTTAATCCCAGCCGTCCATCTCCCTATTGATCGGACGGACAGCGCTCAATCGCATCGCAGTGTTTCAATCGCATCCCCTCTTCTACGCTCCCCGATTGCGATCCTCCGATTAAATCTAGGCCGTCCACGTGTCCAGATCGGATAGCCTAGATCTATTTTCACATTTCTCCATCTCCCTCCGCCTCTAGCAAAAGGTTTTTTAAAAATTGATCCCCACAGTTTCTCATCGCGTGATCAACGGTTCTTTTTAATTCTTCCTCCCGCGTCATTTAAACTCCTCTCAGTTAATCTCCACCGTTGGATGATGCCATCCAATGGTCCTGCTCTCTCCCTATACCTCTCAAGCAGTTAACCCATTCCCGCAGGATTTTATGACAAATTGTTTGTATTTTGCAGGTTTTCGAATGAATTCTTCCGCCATTCTGAAGAAACCACAAAGGCCGAGGGTGACGATCCTCTGTCTTCTGAGTTAATAAAGAATCATTCGAGGGGTGTTAGATTTACATTTTATCAGTGATTTCATGACCCATTGATGCCATTTGACCCCGCTACTGCCCTGCGCACCAGAAGACAAGCAGAAATCATCATTTATTAAAGAGTATCAGTGCCAAAGACAAAATTTATCAGAACCGGAGATTGAAGACCCAAAAACACAGATCTCAAGTAACTTAAAGTGTTTTAGGAAACGACGAAGACATCTGTCGAGCTGAGAAATCCTCCACCGCCATAAGAAGAGGCTAATTGAACCCTCTACAACTCCAAAGACACCTGCAGTCTCGTTGAGATCAAAGACCGCCGAACAATTAATACTGATTGAGCTATCTTATCTCTAATTGTCGGCGGAACCATTCAAGAAGATTAAAGAATAGTTCAGAAGTTGATCTTTTGATTATTAGACCCCGGGAAGCAAAAACAAAGTTACTCCAGCATGACACCGAGCTTCAAAGGATGGAAAAAAGCTCCCACTGAGCTTGATTGTAAGTGTACATCAATTAATGCTGATGAACACCTGTAGATTTCTTGATCGAGGCCCTCAAAGCACCGAAGAGTCATCTTCTTTATTAATTGATCCAAACAGATCCTTTCATGGGGGGCCACCGCTTCGTTCTTCTATAAATACCTTTGTAGAAGATGAGCAAAAGGTTGGTCTCTGGACATCTGAACGCATGTAATAGTCATTCTGAAGCCACTGATGCCCTGTTCTGTAATTGAAGGATACATGAGCTGATATGAGAAGGTCAAAGCTGTAGAGACCCATCGGGCTTGCTAATTGTAACTGGTTTGAACATCAATACAAGCTGTTGATTCATGGAATTCTGAAACTATGTCAATGGTGATGTATTCCTTATTGTCAATTGTTATTTTACTTAATGTTTTCACTCTGTTCACTTTCTCTGATAAAGAGTAGCAAACATAGAGTTAGGATATACTCTCCACGGTACCCTACTCTTACTGAAGGCTTTATCTTCTATGTTTTCTTCATTTGAATGTCCTCTTTGAAGAGTTTATTAATGCAGGTTAGTTTAAAAGTACTTCCCTGATCTAGATAGCTCTTTGAGATGAATGTTCTCTTTGTTATCCTTGGAGTTTATCAATGCAGCGTAGTTTAAAAGTACTTAGCTGATCTAGATTGCTCTTTGTGATTATCATCTGTGTTCCCTTATCGAATATGCTAAAGCAGGCTGGTTTAAAAGCACTTACCTGATCTTAAGCTGTTTGAACTTTTTTTTTTAAATGTTTCTGATTGAAAGTACTTCAATGCAGGCTAGTTTAAAAGCACTTACCTGATCAACAGAAATACTTTTATGTTTCTCCTTAAGTACATGTTGAAAGCAAGCTAGTTTAAAAGTACTTACTTGATCTTAGACTGTGCTTTGTTTTTTCATTTGTTTAAGTCTTTCACTTCCTATTTGTTTCACTCCATTAATCACCTTAAGAGATCCTTTGATGTAAATGACTTGCTCTATGGATCCTTCTTGAATTTGCTATCCAATTAAATCCTCCTATGACTCCATAGCCCAATGGGTTAAAGCTGTCTTTGTCCTTTGCTATCAACTGAAACATTCCTTCATTTGCAGACATCTTCACCCTTTATTTTGAACTGCTTTCACCTTCACCATGTCTTCACCCAACCAAAAACAAACAAAAAAAACCCATGCTCTTCATAACTAGCCTAATATCATAACTTCAGTCTTTAAAGATCACATCTTTGAACTCATTTATAGAGAGATCCCTCTCTGGATTCAGGAGGGCTAGATCCTTGAATCCCAAAGCGGTTTGATGTTACCTCTGCAGTTGGACTTTGCCAATCTTGCTAATTACAGAGTGATAACAGTGTCAATCCTTTTATCTTCCAGACCAAAGATGCATTGTGAATAAAGACAGAGAGGTCTTGTTTTACATCAATGAAGAATCTATAAACTCTATGCTACAACTGAACCTTGATCCTAATGCTACTTCATTGTCCATAGAGGAGTTGATTCAAAATTACCTAGAGCTTGAATTTGCTTCTAAATTCAAAGTATTCCAGACTTTTTGTCCCAAGCAAGTTGATATCCCCAAGCTTAATCCTCCATTTGATACCTTTGATTTCCCAGATGAAACCAGGCAAATTGTCTCAATGCTATCATTCATACTAGGATACACTAGTGATGAATTCATTGATGTGGCTATCTTAGGTTTTTTGTCAACTCTTAGTCCTAGCCAGTCTCCTTCCATAGTGTACAATTTTGCTAAATTCATTGCAGAAAACATGCATTATCAGTTGTCAAGATTATCAGAGGAAGGAGTATTCAGATACACATCATATCTACTTCACCTCTTTTTGTATTATCAAGTAGATAAGTTTCCCATTGAATTTCAGAAAGTGGATCCAGAGGGAAATATTCTTTCGGTTATGTTTTTGTCATCAATGTTAGCATGAATCTTTCATCGTAAAAGATCACTTTAGCTATGCATAACTAATAGCCCTAACATCGATTACGGCTGCAAAATATATTTAAGTTCGCTGCAAAAATCCAGATCTAAACATAAAAGACATTAAGCAGATAAAATACAATATGGCTCCATGCATCCAATAGACAAGACAAGAATAAAGTATTTAAAAGAATTTATATTATATTAAAGAATGGGGCACTTGTGAGGAAAACAAGAAAGGTGTTTTCCAGTTCTCCTCAGTGGGATGGGTTCTTGGAAGTCCTTAGTGTTTCAGATCTAACATTCCTCTCTTTGGTTAATGTGGAAACCCAAACAAACAAACATAGAACTCAATGGGAGATCACAATGCAAAAAATGGAAATGGTGACCAAGAAAAGATCCAGAGTGATCTAATGCAACGGAGGTGACTAATGAATGGGAAGAACCCTTCTACTTATAACAAAATATTAGGGTTATCTAGAACTTGTTGCATGCATAAAATATTATTAATCAAATTCTAGAACCACCCTTTAGGAATATTTTATTATATTTGTTGGAGGGAAAAGGTCTTTTGACTTGGGTCAATTCCTTTATTTATAAACAATAAATAAATAAATGGTTTATTTATTATTTTAGGGAGATGATGGGGATATAATTAAATAAATAGTGATTTATTTAATTATTTAAAAATGATTTAGTCAAATTTAACTAGGAATATTATTAAATAATGATTTAAATAACTTATTCCTAGGAAATAATTAAATAAATAATGATTTATTTAATCAATTTCCTTGTTTTGGGTTAAATGTGACCAGGAAATATGGACAAATGTTATTTGACATAGTGAAAGAAATTTTACTTGGGGTAAAATTGGTCTTACATGGTGTACTTGGGTTAATATAATGATAATGAGTTAGATGACCAAAAAAATGGTGTAACAGATTTCCCCCCAACGTACGAGTGTTAGGAGCAAATCGTATGACCGAAGTACGTTGTAAAAACTCAATCACTAGGTATCAAGAGATAAGTGAGAGAGAGGAATGTAAGGTAGTCTTAATGTGCTAAAGGACGAGACCCGGAGGAGACGAGACTTACAGGTGCAACAAGTCTCTAGGTGATGAAGTGGTACCAGTGTTAAAGGCGGTGGGGGGAGGCATACCTATGCCCCACCGAGACAATAGTACAAAGAATAAGGCGCCCGGAAAACCACGGAACACAATAATGAAGCATGTGCTGGCCTAAACATGAGCCAGATAAACAAAATGATGAATCCCACATACATGCGATGCCTGGAAAAGCCTTCAGGACTTATAAAAGAAGATTTTAGTACATGAGATGCACAGACACCCAAATGCCCTCTACACATGGGGAAGGGCTCACAACATCTGACGGGTACATGAAAATCGAAGAGGCGCTACAATCAGTTGAGGCCGATATCATCAAATGAGAGGAGCTGCATCAAGGGCAGAAATGAAGAAGTCATCCGAGCATGTGGGGGGCTACCTGTAGAGCCACCCCCTCATGAGGGTTGAGACATCTCACACATGCCTGGGAATCACCAATAGCTGCTGCTGTATCACTGGACCATCAAGTGTATAGATTACAATCATGCTGAGAAGAGCGGGAACCAAGGTACACTGCCCCCTAGACCTGGCTTCTAGAGTAAATGAGCTGATGTCGACAGAAGTAGGGCCACCATCGGTGAGGCAATAAGGGAACCCCAACTAAGGCACGAGGGAAAATAGTAGAGAAACGAACAAGTAGAGACTGATAATGATGATGGAATGAGGGATATGGAGGAGCGGTTGGACGACTTCCCTTGTTAGATCATAAAGGGCATTAATGGCTTGGCAGTGACTGACACAATATCATGAGGGGTAGGGGAGAGGGTACTGAAGGCCATAATGTGCGACACGAGAGAGGGACTAAGCAAGAAGGGATGGAGGATTATAGCGGGGTACAATGGGACTCGGGATAGACTCCATGAATGTGATGGTGACTCGACTCAGATGCTCTAAACAAGGGCAACTCAATGGTGCTACCTCATAGTATGAGTCCAATGGGGGACCATAAAAGCATGCGTACAATAGGGTAGCTCATGATGAAAATCAACACAAACGAAGACGAGTAAGGAGGCAAAGTGGTGCCCCAAGTACAGGTGTCGTAAGTGAAGAAATTCGATTTTGAGAAGAGGTGAATAGACCCTTCATGGACAAAATGTGTCCGGGTGAAGTATCAAAAAATGAAAAAATGATAGATACCCATTTGAGTGCTCGGTGAGAGCTTTCCAACGGTGCGGACGGTCTGTCAAACGGGGCTACGGTTTGGTCGCAGCGGGCGAAAGAAAAAACAGGGGTTTTCTTCTAATAAGGCATTTTCCCTCCAAAATCATTCATTTGCTTGGGTAGCGATGGTGAATGTGGAGAGGAGAGAAGGCCCTAAATCTTGTGGCGATCATAGCGGACAAACCGACCGTTGGAATCGTGATCTATCAGTTGCAGGTAAGAGGCCTAATCCTACTCTTTGTTTTTGATGGATTCAAATTGCAGATTAGGGCTTTAAATCTCAGGAACTGCCCCTACTTCTTCCTCACAGTCGGGTCGCACTTTTTGGCGAAAAAACTGTGACCTGGGATGCAAGTTTGGGCCTGAAAAGTGCGACCTGGCCCAGATTTTGGCTGAAAAGTGCGACCTGTGAGAGGGCGGTATTTTTAGTGCTGTTTTGGGCTGAGATTCAGTGTTGGTGTGAATAGATGCAGTTTTTTTGATATGTAGATTGACAAAATGATGTTTTTATGTAGATATGGCAGATATACTGATCAAATGGAGAGAGAGAGACTTAGGTAAATTGCGGACGGAGATCCAAGCAGATCAGGGTGTCCGTCGTGCACTAGCTAGATTTGGGGTTCTGAAATTTTTGGAGAACCCATTGATGAGAGCTGGGGAGCCCTTGTTGGCCCAGATTATCAGCTATTGGGATCCAGATCATGAGGCATTTATAGTGCAGGGGCATACGATTGAGCTGATGGTCCAGGAACTTTATTTCTTGACTGGTCTCCCACCATTGGGGATGGTGGGGAATACGCAGCCCGTATTACCATGGGGGCGTAACATTATGGAGTTTGTTGAGCGACATTGTTGACCAGGTGTCCGAGTCAAAGGGACTCAGATAACGATTGGGGACCTGGAGAGGTTGAAGACTCAGACAGTGGCAGCAACAGTGTTGCGGATTTTAGGCAGCCAAGCATTCCATCACATCACTGGAGGGAAAATGATGATTGTAGAGAGTGTGTTGGGCGGGACCTACTATGGGTGGGCCCAGATTATGTTGGTGTCGTTGAAACGACAGCTGGGCCCAGATTATGATTGTGCGTATGGGATGGTATTGTGCTCTTTCTTCTTTGAGAAGATCCTGACCTTACGACCTCGTATACAATTGCCTGATGGGGGCCCGAGAGAGCCCCGGATGCATCGGTGGGGATGACTACTGAGTAGAGGAGGGGGAGGGGTGGTCGGACGGGTGTTCCAACCAGAGTTCTTCACCCATTGGAATCAGATGTCGTTATACATAGATTACTATCCCTATAGTGGGATGAGTTATTGAGGATATTCAGACTTGCCGCTTCCACCTGGTCAAGTATGGGGACCCGATGGTGAGTGAAAAGCAACTAATCTGTTATGTGCATTTTAAAGTTTGTGACTAGTATTCATGGTGCTAATCCTTATACTTTTTTGGAATGCAAATATAGCTCCGGTAAAACCGGTCGGATATATGGGACGACCTGCAACAGCAAGAGCGACAGGTGCAAGTGGATTGAGGACGAGACAGAACGAGGAGATGGCCGCACTGGTGGAGGTCATCCGTCGCAGATGTGAGGGGTTGCTGACCGATGTGTCAGAGCATGGTTGGCAGGATTTAGATGACTGATACATAGAGTTGTGTATTGGGCTACCTTCGGAATGGCGAGGTATCATGTCACGCATGGCGATGGCCGGTCAGACTGTGCGTGATTTACGAGCTGAGGGAGCAGATCCATTGGCTCGGGATCCTCCAGAGAGTGATTAGGTGTAGGGAAGGTGGTGCCCCCCAGTGTTTATGTAGGGGCAAGTGGTGCCTCCCAGTTTTGTAGTTTTGTTTTTGTAACATGCTATGGGCATGTCATATGTTTCAAAGTAGTGGACTCTGAAAACACATGTTATATGATATATATGATTTATATGCATTTTGTTGATGGTGTTAAATGTTATTTCTTGTGTGTGATAAATGCCAGTCTAGAACATGGTTTGCGATTTGATCTACGTAGTGGTTTTGACTTCGAGGTATGTGGTTGAATGTAATGAATCGAAATTCATGTATCAAAAGTTTCACCCGTAAATATTGTCTAAACAAGATAGGATTATGCACACGGTAGACACCATTAATTTGTAAGACAATAAGCAATGAATCTAAATAAACGTGCAGATGGAGGATGTGATGGGAGAGAGCGTCAGCTAGGGGACCACGGACTGCATCATATTCGGCCTGATTATTGGTGGCGGTACCAATGCAGACCCCATTTGAAAGAACAAGGGTATGCAAGGGGGTAAAGATGGCCCATGCGGCTAAGGCAAGGTTTCGAGAATAGCGATTGGCGCCATCGGCATAACCAAGGTAATGAGTGGAGGAGAGGGTCGAGGGAATATCATCACAAGACAATAAAAGGGAGGAAGAGTGGGGACTCGTGTTGCAAAGTACATCATAGAAACGGATGGGAGTATCGGGATGATGGGAAGGAAGGGAAAGGTGGTGGAAACCACAAGAGGCTGCAAAGCTACCGAGATCATCAGTCGAGGAAGAAAGGTGCACATACGGGTCATTTGGGGAAATGACAGATGAACAAGTAAAAAGATGGTCGAAACATAAAGAGCCCGAAAAAGTGTCGGAAGGGGGATCAAGCGAAACAGACGGAGTGGATTCAGAGTAGATGTACTCCGAGGGTTGGGTGGATGAGGATAGGTATAAGAGAGGAGAAGCAGATTCGGACATCTCAACATTAGGGGGAGGGATGTCAATGGTAGCCGGGGGATCCTCAAGTAAAATTGATGCATACTAAGCAAGGATGGGTGAGGCGGATTGATTTTGTTCAACTTCGTACTCACGAATGACCTCTAAAGAGGCTCGGTAATGCATGAGGTGAGGGAAATGGTGGGAATAATGGCCGTGGACACCACACAGATCACAGGGTTGGTTGGTGCAAAGAGTATTTGGGTTCTTAGATACGGATGAGGAAGAAACAGAGGTTTCAGGGACCGTAGATTTAGGGAACATGACTTTAACCATGGGTTGGATATGAGGTAATATAGGACAAGTATGGGTGGCATGACCGATACCATCACACAAGGCACAGGGCTTGGCGGGTGGAGGGGGAGTAGGGTCGGGTGCGGTGGCCTTGTCTTTGGATGCCCCCTTGCGAGTTTTTCTTTTCTTGCCCATAGTTGTCGTAGCATGAGGAGGGTCATGCGGAGGGGCTAGGGGTACCGTAGCGGTGGAAGGGGCAACGGGAATCGGTTGAACTGGTGTCACAACAATGTATGGTTTAGGGTGGCCTAGAGGGGTCTCGGCGGAAGGAGTAAGATACCATATTGGTATTCCCAAGGTTAAATTAGGTAGGGAAAGGGTGGCCATGACGGGAACCGAATAGACTCCAGGGGGGGGACCAAGGAAAGGGATCTGACCGGCGGAGTAATGGCCAGGAGGAACGGCTCCTAAATGGTGGAGGCCTGAGGGGACCGATACAGGAGGGTAAGGAGGTTCCTGAGTGTGAGGGGGAGGGGAAGGACCAGGTGGAAGAGGGTGAATCAGCTAAGGCGAAGGGCTAGAAGCAGGGTGCGGCGGATGAGGTTGAGGTTGCTGACTAGCCGAAGCAGGTTGCGGCGGGGCAGCCTGAGATGATTGCATCATGCAAACATTCGCTAAGCTAGGATCAGAGACAGGAGGAGGGGGGGGGACCTGGAAAGCTGCCAAGCAAAGAGGAGTCTTTGTAGACGCCAGGAGAAACACTGGTCAAAGAAGCAACAGTTGGCTTATTGGTGACAGTAGAGATGGTGGACTCAGGTGAGGTCTGAGATTTAGGTTCATGATATGTCAACTGGTCAATGGTGACAATTTTTCCATTATGAGGGAAAAACATCTTACGGTGGACTGCGGAGGGGACGGCAGACATGGCATAGGTGTAACTACACCCCAAAATAATGTTATAGTCAAGAGGGGCGTCGATAACTTCAACATCGACACAAACAGTCTTGCCGGCAAGGGTGATAGGGCAGTTACGGAAAAGGCCAATGAGTTGGGAGGCATGGCCATGCCTCCTAGCCCATCTTCCATGGGAAGCTCAGGAGACCCTAGTTGTTTCCAAACCGAAGCATACATTATGTAGGTAGATGCCCCCTCATCAATAATACACCGAGCGACATTGGCGTTTTGGATTTTGACCGGGATTTGGAAAGAAACTGAAGGAGGAAGAGGGGGATGGTCTGACTGATGGGCGTCTAAAACAATCAATTGGTCATCAGCAGGATCTACAGCACCCACGGCAGATAGTAGAGCCCTCTTTTGAGAAGGACACGACTAGAGGAGTTCCAGTGTTGAAATGGCAGTAGGAGATTGTGCCAGATCATCTACTATGCTGTATGAATGGGCAGCCTGACCAGAGGCAGCATTTCGGTGTAATGGTCCCTTAAGAGGTTTGGGATGAACCTCGGCTTTGGGCAGAGGGAGTTGTAAGGGACCATTGGGTGTCGATAGAGGCTCAGTAGAACCTGACAATGGAGACTCGGAGACAGACGGAACGAGAGGTGTGGAATACTAATGGGACCGAGTTTGAAGGTTGAGGTCGACGGTGAGAGGTGGGTCAGAGGCCATCATGAGAATCTGGTAATCAGAGGAACCAGAAGGGGAAGTTTGAGTGGTTACTGGGGCATGAGGTGGTTGAGTGGCCACGAATCCTTATTGAGGGAAAGGATAGGTAAACATAGTAGGTTGAGAAGTAGCTGGGGTGGGAGGGGCAGTAGGGGAGGAGTGCTATCCCTGTATGGTGGCCTAAGAATCCCACATCTGCCGCATTTGTGGTAATAAGGGACAATCATGAGTGTAGTGACCATAAACACCGCAACACAAACAAGGCTTATTGGTGCGAAGTGGCCTGTCCAGCTTGGGCTGAGAGCCTTATGGCTAGTTGGTAGTGGTAGAGTCAATACCGAAAGGATTGGGTCCATGATTACCAGAAGCAGATTGGTTGAATTTTCTCTTTCTTTGAGAAGGAATAAAAGGTGGTGTCCCCTGCTGTGTAAATACTTGCCCTAGAGGGGGTAGCAGGTGCGGTTGCGGGGGTGGAGAAGGCAAGGGGGTGAAAGGTCCAAATGCTGGAGGAGCTGGGACACCAGGTTGTGTGTAAGGATAAGGATTAGGATGGGCAACATTGAGGTAAGCAGGAGTAGGGGCAAAAGGAGGAGGTATTCTGGATCCTAGATACATGCTACCTGGAGGGGGAAATATGCTAGAGGTGCTGGCCCCTCCTGGAGGGAAACCATAACCCATAGTAGGTTGGGCAGAGGTATGGGAAAGAGCTCCAACGATATCGTCGGCAGAGTGAGATGCCCCCGGGGCGTTAGTGCTGCCGGGCTTGGGGAGGTCAGGAAGGACAGTATAAACATAACCATATTGAGCATAAATAAGGTCATATTTCAAGGCTATTTAGAGGGCGGCTTCTTCGGTTTGAGGGAAATGGGAGGCGACATCTTTGCCAATGGGAGGTAAGAGAGAGCAAAGGAACCAGTCCATATAAACCCGATCTTCAAAGGGTGGAGCGCGACATAAGCTTCTTCTTTGCGGCCATTCCTGGACATGAGCGGAAAGGCGGGTTGAAGAGGATTGATGGAAGGAGGCTAAAATCTTGGTACCAGTGTCGTATCGGAGAGGGAGCTGGAAATAAGATAAAAAGGCTTGGGCAATGGTCGCAAAAGTGGTATGGGAGGAGGTGGCCTGTTCAACATGCCATTTAGAAGCTTCACTTGTAAGCATGCGTTGGAACAATATAAGATGAATAGAGTCGTCAGTAATGGAATTGGAGGAACACCACATATGGAAGGATCGGATATGGTTGGAGGGATCCTCACTAGCAAGGCCTTCGAACTTCGTAATGTTGGAGGGGAGCTTGGTTGGCATAGCAGTCCAACTAACATCGTGGCGGATAGGGTCATTAATCAGCTGATTGAAATTAGGGAGACTAAGGCTGACCATATAAGGGAGAAATGGGGCAGTTGAGGTAGGTCCCGAGGTGTTTCGACTGGAAACAGACCCAGCAGTAGTACTGGGGTTGCTGCTGGTAGTAGGCCCTGAAGTAGACACGGTGAAAGTGGCAGGGGGAGAACCAGGAGTAGGGGGAGAACTCGAACAATCAGAGGAAGAGTCGGAGTGTGGACTCGAGGGAGGACTTACTCGATGACGACGGGAAGGAGGAAGTCGACCAAGCGGAAACTATGGGTGAAGGCCAAGAAGTCTCTGGGAGAGGCGCCTTGGGGGCGCAATGATGATGAGAAGAAGAAACACCGACAAGGGCAGGGAGTTACAAAATCAAGTGAGGTCAAGGGCAGAGAGGTGTAGTGAGAATTGATTTTAAAGTCTTTGCCAAGCGGTGTTAACCAGGTGCTTCTTCACTTAGGGTCAGTGTGTGGCATGTGTTAATTTTAATTGTTTAAACCCGGACGTTTTGAGAGTAAAAGAAAAAGTGTGCTGCGTAACTGAAAAGAAATCTACAGTAAATAAGACTAAAAGAATAGAAAATTAATAGCTACTAAGGTATCAAATTAACCCAAGAAGGTGGGTCTCTCAAAACTAGTCTATAAGAGGGAAAAAATAGGCAAAGCACGCTAAAAAGAGGCCAATAGATCTAAGGTCCGGAGGGACGGGGATCTAAAGGGTAAATCTACTGAAAAGTGGTGCAGAGAATAGAAAATAGGCAGAGGCAAGGTTGCTGCTAAAAAGGAGGAGATCAGCTAAAAATAGAAGAGACAAGGCAGTGGCCTTAGAAATGAACCCAAACAAAACGATATGAGGTGTTTTGAGAGGGAGAAGAGCTGATTAGTGAGGATCTAAAAAGGAGGTATCAGATCTGAAATAAACAATGTTGAAACTCTGGAAATTCAGACGTCTGAAACAACAAAAAATCTCCCACAAAAAGTGGAGGGTACTAGAGCCCTAAGGGGCAAGATTCCCTCTTACTTGAGTGAAACATATCAGAAACAGGTCTGAACGGGTGGAGACAGAGGCTGGAAAACCCTGACAGAAGCTTCAGGAAAACCCAGAAAAAGTGCTGGAAAATTGCAGAAAAAAGTGCAGGTCGCAAGTTTTGACCTGTTTTCAGGCCAAGTCACAGGTTTGGGGCAGAAAAGTGTGATCTCAAGGTCAGGTCGCACTTTTTGGTCCGATAAGTGCAACCTGCAGATCTGGGTCTCTTGGCGGCAGATTTCAGAAAAATTTGTCGTCTCAGCTGCGGCTGATGTCGGTCACCTGCGCAATAGGGCCAAAAACACACGGAAGTTAGAAATTTGGATGTTTGAGGGTTTTAGAGGGAAAAAAATAGCATGAAAATAGGAAAAAAAGAAAACTGAAGAGAAACCCTAGGGTCTGAAACAGCTGGATATGCAGGAATATAGAAAACGATAGTGGTCGCAAAAGAAAACTCGTGTGGAGTCGCCAATTGTTAGCATGAATCTTTCGTTGTAAAATATCACTTTAGCTATGCATAACTAATAGCCCTAACATCGATTATGGCTGCAAAATATCTTTAAGTTTGCTGCAAAAATCCAGATCTAAGCATAAAAGACATTAAGCAGATAAAATACAATATGGCTCCATGCATCCAATAGACAAGACAAGAATAAAGTATTTAAAAGAATTTATATTATATTAAAGAATGGGGCACCTGTGAGGAAAACAAGAAAGGTGTTTTCCAGTTCTCCTCAATGGGATGGGTTCTTGGAAGTCCTCAGTGTTTCAGATCTAACATTCCTCTCTTTGGTTAATGTGGAAACCCAAACAAACAAACATAGAACTCAATGGGAGCTCACAATGCAAAAAATGGAAATGGTGACCAAGAAAATATCCAGAGTGATCTAATGCAACAGAGGTGACTAATGAATGGGGAAAACCCTTTTATTTATAACAAAATATTAGGGTTATCTAGAACTTGTTGCATGAATAAAATATTATTAATCAAATTCTAGAACCACCCTTTAGGAATATTTTATTATATTTGTTGGAGGAAAAAGGTCTTTTGACTTGGGTCAATTCCTTTATTTATAAACAATAAATAAATAAATGGGTTATTTATTATTTTAGGGAGATGATGGGGATATAATTAAATAAATAGTGATTTATTTAATTATTTAAAAATGATTTAGTCAAATTTAACTAGGAATATTATTAAATAATTATTTAAATAACTTATTCCTAGGAAATAATTAAATAAATAATGATTTATTTAATTAGTTTCCTTATTTTGGGTTAAATGTGACCAGGAAATATGGACAAATATTATTTGACATGGTGAAAGCAATTTTACTTGGGGTAAAATTGGTCTTACATGGTGTACTTGGGTTCATCTAATGATAATGAGTTAGATGACCAAAAAAATGGTGTAACAATCAATTATAAGAAAATGGAATAGAGAATATAGCTTTGCAGATTTCAATGACCTGTTTTTAGTGCCTGCTATGAATCTGTTGAACAAAGAGCAGACCCCTAGAATCAATGAAGAGACAAATAGAATTCTATAGCTATCTGAGAGCTGTAAAATGGGGACTAGTATTTATACAAAAGTTACACAGAAATCAGAGTATATGGTGCACTCCTGGCCCCATATAAACTACCAAGATTTGTTACAAGAAGAATATTTGCATTGGAATATTTGAGGCAGCTATTGAATGTAGATGAAATTAATTTCATAGCTTCCAGGAAAAAGACCTAGTTTAAATTGAAGAATCAAATTGGGCCATTTATTGTAAATAATAGAGAAGCAGCCAATGAAATCAATGTGAAGTTGAAAGAGTACAAATTCCCATATAGTTTCATGTGGAATTATGATCCAAAAGGTATTTTAAGCACACTGAGAGTGAAATGCAAGTTGCATGTCTTCTTGCATGATTCCAAGCCCCATATTGAAAAGTATGCTAACAAAATTGAATGGGAGCCCAACACTCTAGTTGATGATGATTCACAGGAAATGCAGAGAAAAAGTGGCAAAGGTAAGCAAGTTAATCAAACATAGGTATTGGCAGTTAATAAAGAATCTGACATTCTTCATAAGAGAAGAAGAAAGGAAGATAGTTTCACTGCTGAAACTATTCAAGACAAAAGATTTAGAATTCCTTATAATAAGAAAAGAAAACTGACCATTGAAGAAAGGGATAAAGCCATCAATATTGAAGATAATAATGGTCATGAGACTGATGATGAAGCTACTAGGATAGTAACGGAAACTCTCAAAGAGCTTCAAAATGTTCAAATTGGAGCCCAACAGAAAGATACAGCTATGGTGGATACACAATCTAAAGTTGATAAGTCATCTTCTTCTAAAGAACCTGACAATACAGAGTTAGACATTCAAATCAGGTTCAGGCAAATAAAAGAAAAGAATGAAGAAATAAAAAATGAAGCATATTCCAAGTTCTTCAAAGAAAAGCCTGGGAATAAGGATAGGCTCCTTTTGGCTTTTGATTATTCCTCTAATAAAATGGTGATGTCATTTCTCAAGCCTACAGTGGCTGATCCTAAATCTATTGCAGACTATTCAAAAATAGATCTTGAGATCGATGCAGATGTTGTCCATGAATTGGACCAAATAGAATTTCATAGAAGCAACATAGAGATGCTATATTCTAAGATAGTAAATAAGACTATGAATTCTATCAGGCTTGAAAAAACTTTGATAAATCTTCAAAATCAAATGAAATTGGACAAAGCCTCACTATATGCCAACAATTTGAAGATCAAAGCATTAGAAGATTTGGTGATTGAAGCAGGAGCTGATCTTGCTAACATGGAAATTGCAAAGGCTTTGATTAAAAAGAAAAATGAGGATATAGTTGCCCTCAGAAAACAACTCAAATTGCCTCAAATTGAAAATTCTCACGCAAAATAAATTCTTCAGCAGAAAACAGAGAATGATGAATTGAAACAAATTGTTCTTAAAATGACAGGTCAGATAAAAGAAATGGAAGGTCAGATAGAAGCTTTCATGCAAGAGAATGAAAAACTAAAGAAAGCTCAACAGGTTGTCATCCCTACAGTGATTCCAACTGTAAGTACAACTGTTCCATCCACATTAGCAGAACACTTGGTGCCACAAGGAGTACTGGCCACTGTAGTGCCAATAACTTCTCATGAAATATCTGCCTCTTCTTCCTCAACTTCACAGGTAAACACAATACAAGACAAAGCTGCCATAATCAGAGCCATGGAAGACATGTCAATTAAATAAAAAGAAATACTTGATTTGAAAGGCACTATTAAAAATCTAGAATCTTCCAAAAGAGATGGCTTGATCACTTCTAAAGGGCATGAACAGAGGGCAGATAGACTACAAGAACAGGTGAGAATTCTTCAAGCACAGGTAAATCTTATAGATCAAGTTGCATATATTAAAAATCATTTATGGATAAAAATCATTGAAGGCATTCATTCTCAATGGCCTTCAATTCAGATAATTTATGAGCAGAAAAAGTTACTACAGGCCGCTAATGTAGAAATTGACAAAACTAAGAAAGAGATTGAAAATAAGCCAGCTCAAGCAGTTCAACTCATAGTATTTTTGAACAATAAAAACAGAGAAGAGTTAGAAGAGTTGAAAATTACTGACACGACAGAGGCCATCCTACAAATCAAGAAAGTCCTGAATAAGAGGAACATAATGACTAACTTGGAAGATAGGTGTAAAGACATGAATTTGGCCATCTCAAGATTTTGTGCCAAATACAAAATATTATCAAAAGCAGGTTTGCTAGACATTCATGCATTAAATGATAAATTGATGCCACAGAAAGATTATGATCTGAAAATCAGAACTCATGCAAAAGAGCAAGCTAAACTACCACTGCCACAAGGATCACCAAGTGGAAAAGTACTTCTTCAGTATTTTGAAAATCTATTCTTTTTGGAAAATGAAATCAAGCATGTGTTCACTGTAAAGCCTAACTTTGCCAAATATACTGAAGCTGATGAAAGTTACAGGAAACTGAAGAATATGAAGATTCCCACAACAGAACAGTGGCAAGAATTCACAGATCTGCTGTGAATTTGATAGAAAAAATTCTTGGAAACTCATATTTTAATTTTACCTTGTGGTGAAAAAATCAGTGTCAAAGTGTATCAGGGTTAAAGTGTATCAGTTAAATCAAATTGTTATTGTTGGTCATTTTTTATTACAGCAGTGAAATAGTCAAAAGCAGAGATAAAGAGTATCAGATCAGAAGATGAAAAAGAAAGAGTACTCCACAAGCTATCATCCACGTGAAGATGTACTTATTGCCAGCAAATACTCATAGCACATCAAAAATCAGTTTAGATAAGATAAAAAAGTTTTATTTTCCCTTGTAAAAGAGGACAACTTGCAAACTGTTTCGCTGTTGTCCCTCTTCTTATGCTCTTTTTCCTATTTTTCTTTAAAACATTATCTCAATTGCTGAGATATTTTGTAAAAAGTTTTAGTGTATAAATAATTCATAATTCGAAGTATTCAGTGTGGAATAAAATTTCTCAAGACAATTATAGCCATTTTGCTGGACATATTGAAGTTGGTGTGAGTCAATTAGCGAAGCAGCAGCCTGGAAACAAGTTTAGAGACATCATAACTAAGGATTCTCGTGGTGACAAGATAAGTCTCGTATTTTTTCCTATTTTAAGTGTTATTCTTTAAAGTTTACAAACATTCATTTGATGTGTTTCTATTCTGTAATGATCAACTAAGGAGAAATTAAACAGAATTAGTGATATTAAGCTCTCTGTTTTAAACTAGTTGGCATTTTTATGTTTTCTTCTTGATAACCAGACCATAGAATTCTTAATTACTCTAGGTCCTAGTTTGATTCCCTCCTTCAAATCCTCTTATCTGTAACTTAAGGATTCTTAAGTGCCATTTTGTTCAGATTTCACCCATATCATCCTCAAAACCTATTCAAAGCCTTAGAAGGTCATCTATCCCACCTTTAGTACATTTGCATCTTTAAATCTTATTTCCTAACCCTGCTTGCCTAGAGAGTTGACTCCATTGCCCAATGTTTTGGTAGATCCCTCTGGGTTACCTTGAAATACTTTTTATTCCTACCACATTTCAAAAATCAATCCTATTGCTCACTCATAGCTAGCCTAAAACCCTTTACCAAAAACCAAGCTAAATCTTTAGGAGAGATCCCTCTCTGGAGTTCAAGAAGGCTAGATCTTGAATTCCAAAAGCGGTTCTTGGTTACCCCTGGTGTTCTTAACTACAAAAATCGCCATCCCACAACCTGAGAATTACTAGGGTGATAACAGGATGTTTCTGGGTGCTCTCAGTTAGATGAGCTGCCAAGTATGGAATTATTGACATCTTTGGAGCATTTGATGGCAAAGGGATGTGCTAAGATGAAGAACATATGGGGTTTGGAGCGGGCCACAAAAATTGAAGTGTTGGATGTTTCTGGGTGCTCTCAGTTAGATGAGCTGCCAAGTATGGAATTATTGACATCTTTAGAGGTGTTGAGGGCAAAGGGATGTGCTAAGCTAAAGAACATACGGGGTTTGGAGCAGACCACAAAACTTCAAGTGTTGGATGCTTCTGGGTGCTCTCATTTAGATGAGCTGCGAAGTATGGAATTATTGACATCTTTGGAGGAGTTTTCGGCAGATGAATGTGCGAGGCTGAAGAGCATTCGGGGTTTGGAGCAGGCAACAAGGCTTCAATATTTATATATTTCTGGGTGCTCTCAGTTAGATGAGCTTCCAAGTATGGAATTATTGACATCTTTGGAGTGCTCGTGCGCAGACGAATGTGCGAGGCTGAAGAGCATCTGGGGTTTGGAGCAGGCAACAAGACTTCGATATTTATATCTTTCTGGGTGCTCTCAGTTAGATGAGTTTCCAAATATGGAATTATTGACATCTTTGGAGCATGTAACGGCAAAGGGATGTGCTAAGCTGAATAACATACGGGGTTTGGAGCAAGCCACAAAACTTGAAGTGTTAGATGTTTCTGGGTGCTCTCAGTTAGATGAGCTGCCAAGCATGGAATTATTGACATCTTTGGAGGTGTTGCAGGTAGAGGGATGTGCGAAGCTGAGGAGAATAGGTGGCTTATTGTAGTGTACACAACTTCGAGAGCTAAATGTCTATGGGTGAAGTGAGTTAGAGGAGTTGGAATGTGTTGAACATTGTGCGTGGGTGGAGACCCTTTCTGTCAGTGGGTGCCCCAAATTGCAATGTCCAGTCTGGGAATAGTGGACCAGCAGAGGGGACAATTGAAAATCAAAACAAAACAGGAGGTCATAAGGCTATTTCGCAATTGGGTATATTCCCAGTTGTTTTTTTCAAAATATATATTCATAGCTACTTGAGTACATTGTCGTGGCTTTGATTTTTATTTAAGAAAAGATTTGAAGATACATTTTTCATTTCTATTTACGAAAATATTTAAGAATACATTTCTCATAAGTTCAATGTGAAAATATATGGGGTAGCAGTTTATTTAATTATAATCGTTGAATGTTCTGAGTGTCGGGACTATTTTCCTATTAATCCCTCTAGAGATGCATTTCAATTTGAAGTCGATGCTTGGACTAACTATAAGTTCATGATTTTTTACAATGGTTTTGAAAATTTTTCATTTACAAGTTTTCATTACAAATATATATTTCATAAAAGTTAAAATAATGTTTATAATTTCAAAATTTTATATCTTTTTAAAACTGTTCATTAAAGTATACAGAGATGCACAGTAAATAATGCGCAATGCAAGTGAATTTGAATATGTTAGAAAACTAAATATATTGAAATTTTTTAAAGTTGTTTAATTACTCACAATAATTCTTTAATTAAGTGGATATAAACCGTGATGTAGTTAACATACTATTTATTTATTTATTTGTAATTATTTATGAAATGTATATGTGGAGATTTGATTTGGGATTTTTAAACCAAAATTAAATTTATCATTTAATTTTACAGTAAGAAAAATAACATATTCACAATGCAATAATTTTTATTTTTTTACAATAACATATTTTAATTACAATATATTACATAAATTAAATCACAAAAAAATACATACATCAAATAACAATATATTACATGAATTAAATCAAAATAAAAATACATACAATGTTAAGTTACAGTGGCTCAGCTATATTGCCATGTAAGACCCTCCAACTACAAACTCACTCCTTACTCTCTTCTAATACATACATTTACAGTGGCTTAGCTATATTGCCGTGTAAGACCCTCCAACAACAAACTCACTCCTCACTCTCTTCTTGGTTCGCCCACTTCAAGGCCCCAAAAGAAAAAAGTAAAAATGACCCATCCATATCAACCAAATATATTTACATTTTGGATGAATAAAGATAACTAGCTAAAATATTATTTTTGAAATGAAGCTTGATCTATGGGAGAGAGAAAATCATATACGGCCCTAGGTGAGTGCAATGAAAACTCTAGGTGTAGAAAATGTGCCTATTATGCAAATTATACTTTCCTAAAACAAAGCTATTGCACCTTGACTAAAAAATAATATCATCATACCTCAACCTTGGCTAAAAATTGTATCATCATACCCCAACTAGCCAATAAGGAACGACCAAATATAACAAGCATTTTGGTTTTCAAATCTATCTACATTCACATGATATTGAATTTCCAACCTATTAAAAGTTCTCTAATAGGTAAACCCTGATTTGAAAGAGAATATATGTGAATATGTTTGCCCAAGGTTATTCTAGGCAAGGTGATATCTTTGGTAGTGGTTACATGGATGTTGGAGGGGTTGATGTTGAGAATACTTGAAGGAATGTATTCAACATTGCATTTTGTATCTGACATTCAATAATAGGAAAACCACAAATTGTTGGAGCTTGGAGAATATGAGTTTGTCTACTTACATGTGGAAAATAAATTAAGGAGAACGTTGCATGAATAATTTTAAAGGTCATAAAAAAGAAATAATTTATGACTTAGTCAACAAACACATTAATTGGAAAACAAGAATGGAAAAATAAATACACATGAGACATAATGTTAGCCATGAGACCAAATCAAGTCAAAGTTGTTAGTGTCCATGGTATTATAATGAAATATTTATATATATAGGGGCGTGAGTAAAAAAAAAGATATGTATGGGTGATAAAGAATGAAGCAAGTGAAATGTATAAAGATTTTCATTGTGATAAGAAAAATCTAGTAAACCCTATTCCCATGGTTTTTCCCCAAAATGGGGATTTCCAGGTAAATTTGGTGTTCTGTGTTTGAGCAAATTTTAGGGTTATTTCTTGTTTCACTAAATGAAATTTTTTACTTTTTGGTTAAATAAATTTTATGTTGTCTTTTATTAACAACTGTTATTAGAGCGAGGTTGTTCTATTTAACAACTGGTATTAGAACGAGGTTGTTCTATTTAATTTTCGGTGTATGCTAGGTTATTGTTGGGAAGAATTATGAGCATGGCTATAGCGACATTATGTGATGTGGAGAAATTAAATGGGGCTAATTTTTTCCTATGGAAGGCGCTAATGGACGAAATTGATTTTAAAGGATCAATATTTGTCGATTGAGGGAGTAGCGAAGAAACCCTCATTAATGACAAGCGAAGAATGGAGTAAGCTAGATAAAAAGAGCATCGCCACCATTCATTGGTATTTGGAAAATAATGTATATTTTAATGTCATTGGAGAAAATACAACAAAAGGGTTGTGGAAAAAGTTGCATGATTTATATGAGAAGAACACGACATCGAACAAAGTATTCAAGTTGATGAAGAAGTTGTACAATCTCAATATGAAGGAAGGTGCTTCAATGGATGAGCATTTGAACAAGTTTAATATAATAACAAGCCATCTTGCCTCTGTCAAAATTATTTTGGATAATGAGATTAGAGCCATCTTATTATTGTGCTCTATGCTAGACAACTGGGAGAATTTGATAGTAGCTATTAGCACTTCAGCACCTGTAGGGACCCTAAATTTTTATGATGTTAGTAGTAGTTTAATGAATGAGGGGTTGGCCACAAATAAATTACAGAAAACCAAGGAGGAGAAGCTCTAGTCTTAGTTGATCGTGGAAGGAAAATTGAGCGTGGTAGATTGGGGCGTTCAAAATCAATAGGTAGATCGAAATGAAGGATGGGAAGACTCACTTGTTTTCATTGTGGAAGAGCAAGACACAAGAGAAAGTATTGTTGGTTTTGGAAGAAGGAACAAAAGGAGCAGAAGGAACAAAAATCAATCAACACAAATAAGAAATCTAAAAACACAAAGGAAGGTAAGACTATTGTTGTAGCTTCTAAAAGTGATGTTTTATTAATTGTTTTAGTAGAAGAAGCATGTTTATATATTTCTAGCAGTAGCATTGATTGGGTACTTTACTCTGGAGAATCTCACCATGTGACCCCATGTAAAAATAATTTTTTTATATATGAATAAGTTGTTCATGGTAAAGAACATTTAGGAAATAATCATTTTTGTAATATTGTTGGAGTGAGAGATGTTTTAATCAAGACAAAGAATGGACAAGGTATCTTGTTGAAATAGGCTAGGCATGTCCTAGAGATGTGTATGTGTTTGATCTCTATGGGACAATTGGATGATAAAGTTTGCTCCACAACCTTTAGAAAGGTGGTTGGAAACTTACTAAAGGGTCATTGGTGCTGGCTAAAGGATACAAGACAGGAACCTTGTATATAATGAAAGTAACAATAGAGATACCAGATACACTTGTTGCAAAAGAATAAAACTCAGTGGAATTATGGAATAAGTGCTTGGGCCACATGAGTGAGAAGGGGCTAATATTTCTTGTTGGTAAAACTCTACTTTTAGGTTTAAAACCCCATGAACTTTATCTTTGTGAACATTGTATTTTTGGTAAGCAAAGAAGGGTTTATTTCAAGAGAGGTGGTCATGAAAGAAAGAGAAATTTATTAGAATTAATACACTCTGATGTGTTTGGGTCACTAAATATTAAGTATTTAGGAGGAGCCTCATATTGTTTTACATGTGGTCATGAAAGAAAGAGAAATTTATTAGAATTAATACACTCTGATGTGTTTGGGTCACTGAATATTAAGTATTTAGGAGGAGCCTCATATTTTTTTACATTCAAAGATGATGAATCTAGGAAGATTTAGGCCTACCCTATGAAAAGTAAAGGTGAGGTGTTTGGGATATTTCATAAATTTCATGTTGTTGTTGAAAGGGAGACTAATAAATTGCTCAAGTGTTTGAGAACAGATAATGGTGGGGAGTATTGCTCCAATGCATTCAAGAATTATTGTAATAATTTTGACATTAAACATGAGAAGATTGTGCTTGGTACTCCATAACAAAATGGACTTGTAGAAAGGATGAATCACACTATTATGGAGAAGGTGAGTAGTATGTTCTCAAATTCCAGATTGGAAAATCATTTTTGGGTAGAAGTAGTAAGTCTAACCTTTTACCTCATCAATCACTCACCTTCTACAGTGCTAAATTGTGGTATTCCTGAAGAAGTTTGGACCGGTAAAAAGGTAAATTATTCTTACCTAATTTTTTTTGGATGTGAAGCATTTATGCATATTCCCAAACAAAATAAAAGAAAATTAGATGATAAATCAAGGAAGTGCATTTTTCTGGGATATGTGAATGGTGAGTTTGGTTACCTTCTATGGGATCCAATTAATCACAAAATTGTTAGAAGCAAGGATGTGATGTTTAATAAATCTGATATGTATAAAAGGCATGTAGGTGACACAAAGGTCAAGAAAATTGTTGACATGTTTAAATAAAAGAAAGAAAATATCCCACCATTGGAATAATTTGACCAACAAACTCAAGAACACGATGGACAACGAGAAGAAGAAAACTTTCCCCAACCATTACAAGATATTCAAGTGGAAAACACGCCACCAAAGTTGGTTTGCAGGTCTACTGGGCCTCAAAAGCAGTCATAAAGGTATCAAACCTTAGATTATATTTTTTTAATTGATGAAGGTAAACCTAATTGTTTAGTGAAAATTGGAAGAAAGAAATGGAGGAAGAAATGGTCTCTTTGTTGAAAAATAAAACTTGGGATCTAGTGAAGCTTCTAAAAGGAAGAAATGCCCTAAAAAACAAAAAATATCACCTGTTGTTAAATGTCTTCCATAAGAGTTATTCTTGGTCTTGTTATTGCTTTAGACTTTGAATGTTAACAATTAGATGTGAAGACAAATTTTCCTCATGGAGAATTGAAGGAAGAAATTTATTTGGAACAACCGTAAGGATTCAAGGTAAGAGGTAAAGAAGATCTTGTCTGTAGATTGAAAAAGATCCTTTATGGGCTAAAAAATGTACCTCTCCAATGGTATAAGAAATTTTATTCATTTATGCTGGAACTATTGATGTTTTCCATTACACCAAAACCCACAGGAAAATCTAGATCCAAAAATAAATTTTCAAATCTTTAAAATAGATCTAAAAAAAGAGAAGGGAACTCACTATTAAGCTTTGATACCATGAAAGAGTATTAGAATTCCCAAGGATCAAATTGCAAAGCTAAAAAATCCTTCTACCAAGAGATCACAAGATGAAGAACAAAGAGAACCACACTTCATTACTTGAGAAAATGAGTTATACATGAGCCTAATTTATAGGAACAATAGAGGCTTCTAATGATAACTAGAAGATAAGACTAATGACTCAATATATAAGGATAAAATTGACAACACAACTGATAAGATCGATACGTAATCTTAAAAGTTTCAATATTTATTGGAACTTTACCATCGCCTCCCCCCGTATAAGAGAAACGTAGGATGTAAAATAAAGAAAAAATAACACAAATAATTGGTATCGAAAAATAGGAATTTTTATGTACCCATGTACAAAATTTCATAAGAAGATAAAGAGAGAAAAACCCGTAGGAAAAAAATCCCCCTCCCAAAAAAGAGAAAAATGTCAGTACTCAAATTGTCATGGAGCTGAAATTATTATATAGCAATGGAGGAGACCCAGTGTTAGTTAAGGATAACTACGACAAATGGATCGATGAAAGTCCCTATGTGAGATTACAACTCACCATACTTAGGTCATAGGGAAATGAAGGGTTGGAAAATATGAAACATAGGGAGTAACTAAAGTAAAAAGAAAACAAAGAGAAGGGAGCTCACAGTTAAGCTTTGATACCATGAAAGAATATTAAAATACCCAAGGATGAAACTACAAAGCTAAATAATCCTTCTACCAAGAGATCACAAGATGAAGAATGCAGAGAAACACACTTCAATACTTGAGAAAATGAGCTATACCATGTTAGGTTTTCCATTACACCAAAACCCGCAGGCTTATTAAACTTCCAAACCATTATCATTACCTTTTTGAGTGGTCCCAGGGTGGATACTAGAGTGACAGTTAGTCCACGTGATCGATCCCAATGAGGTGAATGTGAAAATACAACACCCTCTCTCAAATGAAAATTGGGGAATCAAACCTGGGCCAAGGCTCTGATACCATGTTGAGGTTTTCCATTACACCAAAACCTGCAGGCAGATCTAGATCTAAATACGGATCTTTCATGTGCATAAGGAAGGTAGATGGGCCTAAGAAAGGTTAGATGGGCCTTAATTTATGTATAATTTAGAGGCCCGTCAACGAGCGCCATGGAGGGGAGGCTCTACTGATCAACAAGGATGTTTATCATATGTAAGGTGGGGAGGTGATAAACATGGTCAGGTGTTTGGAACCTATGGTTAATTTCTTGTGGAGAAATGATGTTAGCATATATAGAGTTTTTCTAGGACTCTTTCATGCTGAGGGTAGAATGATACCTGCTCTGGAACCTTCAGTTTCTAGAGTGATGGATGGTTTGTTGTGCTATCTAATACCTGCAACAAAAGTACCCCAAGTGAAAGCATCTTCCGCATTGAAATATTATTGAAAACATGTGCTGAATGAATAGAGGATAAGAGAGGGCATACCTTTCGAGACTGGAAAAAATTATTTTTTTGGAGGCATGAGTATGCAGAGCCTCCTTTGGGCGTTATGAGGTGATGATCACTATGTTTCTTTCGGTTTCATGATCAAATACTCTAAGCTCCATTTTTCCATTGGGATTTTGTTACATGGCTCCTGGTTTTGATTTCAATTGGGGTTTCCCCCAACTTGAGATCGCAGGGGGCGTTGCTGGTTACTGCCACCTTTCCAAGATCTCCCTTTTGTTTGCTCCCTGGCCTCTTTTTGCAGCATTTGGAGGATTGTCATAATTATCCTGGTTGTACGGTTGTTGATGAGCCTGGGAAGGTTGCACTAGATTGATTGGCGTATTATGTTGTGGTGGTGGTCCATTTTGTGTAGGGAATGGGGGATATTGGTTCCCTTTTCCTTGGTTGGTATATGAGTGCTGGGGTGAATTTCACAGTAGGCAGGTTGTGATATGTTCTAAGTAGAATTGTATGAGTATCCTAGGTACTGATTACTGCTGCCTAGTTGACCTTAGGCCAGAAATCAGATCAAACAGTATGCGGCATTCGACCTACCTGGTAACTCCCTAAGTGTCTCGAGTGATGATTATTACTGCTTAGGTGACCTTGGGCCAAAGACCAAATCAAACCGTCTGCACTATTCGACCTACCTGGTAACTCCATGGGTACTACTTCTGTCTAGGTGATCTTGGGCCAAAGGCCTGATCAAACCGTCTACAGTGTCGACACGCATGGTACTATTGCTACCTAGGTGATCTTGGGCCAAAAATCAGATCAAACTATCTGTAGTATTCGACCTACCTAGTAACTCCCTGAGTATCATGGGGTACTACTGCTTCCTAGGTGATCTTGGGCCAAAAACCTTATCAAACCATCTACAATATCGATGCACATGGTAACTCCCTGAGTCTCCTGGGTACTATTGTTGCCTAGGTGATCTTGGGCTAAAGACCTAATCAACCCTCTGCAATATTTGACGTACTAGGAAAACTCCCTAAGTGGAAAGTTTAAAAACTCAAGAGAGTGAAGCAACCAGGCTCCCCTATCCTTGGTTTGTAAATGACTGTTGTGGGGGACCTCTTCCATCAGTGTTCCTAGCTGCGTACTGGGTCCCCTGTGCGGGAGGGTACGATCCTCCTTGCTGATGATGGTATGACTACACCCTATTGGTCATGTTCTGCAAAGGTGCATGATGACTCTAATGGTATCTGGGTTGCGAGATTTTCTGGTTAGGATCATACATGTAACCGAGGTATTGACTATTGTTGCCTAGGTGATTTTGGGTTAGTGACCCAATCAAATTGTTTGCAGAGTTCGACATGCTTGGTAATTCTTTATAAGTTTGCAGGCGCAAGGCGTTATGCAGGATGTTATAAGTGTATCTTGACTACGTGTAAATCAACTCGAGCTGTTGGGATTTACTGATGGTTTCCTCTTTGGACGTAGGTTTTTTGGTTGCTACATCTTTTGAAATCTCTGTAGTGAGAGTTTTCAGGAAAACGTGTAGCAGAACTCGATCGTCGAGTTTAGATTTGCACAAACTACAACGTCGTCGCCATTCATGGAGATGGTTCGAGATATGGACGACTAGTGTCTATCTAAAATGCGTCTGTTATAGTTCAATTTAGGCATCATCCCCCATGACCTGTTCAAACTGGACATCATCCCAAGGACCGATGAAATAGGGTCTATCACCCCCTATCATTTCAGTTGCTACATGCCCTAAGACAAAAAAAAACCATTCATGACTTCTATTGCAAGGTTTCCAAGATTTGAAGTATATGTTATATCACTTATGAGATCACCAACACTGCCTCTCAAGGGACTAACTGCCTTGCATATGCAACTGCCTCCATTCAAGGGTGCACTACAATGCACTTCCCGACATTCAAGAGTGCGTTGGTCAAATGGGAGTGAAATTATCATTGTTCCGGAATCTCCACATGGCCAGTGCCTTCTAGAAGAGTCTATATATGTCAAAATTTGAATCCAAGTGTCCATCTAGCACCTCTGAACTTGGGAACATGCCTTGCCTATTATTAGAAAGTCATCGATTGAGAAACTACCTTCAGTTTCCCTATAAATTGAGCACAGATCCTAGTGCTAGGAAAGGAAAAAATTTGGTAAAGAAATGCTATTGGATTCTCAATTGAGAGAGTGATAGAAGTGATATGCTGCTGGTGAGATGTTGATTGTGATGAGGCTGGGATTATGGTGGAGCTAGTGACATCAAATCTATCATTGGTTGTAACCTCCCCCTTCTACTCATTAATAAAGATTGTTGTTCATTTTCCCATATATGTATATGTTTATGTTTCTATTTCTCATATGATGGATTCTTAAATGATATATATGTTTCATGTTCAATCGATTTAAGTGATTAAGATAAATAGGCATCTGCATATTGCAACCTCTTTGTTGTTTAGTGTTTATACTTGTGGGAACTATTCTAGCGATCTATTTTGGATTGGAAGCTACAAAAAAAGTGACATAAGGAGAATAGGAAACACTTGGATTAAAATTAGCTTCCTCTATCTTTTTGTGGGTTTATTTACTCTTAAATAAAGTGTCTAAAAAGTCTTTAATATGTTGTTCTAAATGCATAGCACCATATTTAGGTAATTTGATTTTTATGTAATTCATAATTCTTCATAACAAATTGGCGACTCCACTGGGGAGTTTCCCTTCATTCCTGGTGTTTTTGCCTCTTCTTATCCACCCAATAGCATCTATTGTCAATTATTAGAATTTTGAATAGAAGAATTGCATCGGAAGTGTGTTATGTAGCTTGAATTTGGAATCTTTGCTACGCCCAATGCACTGTTGGTCAAGCCACAGTGCACTATCTCCCACTCAGGGTTTCATTTCAATGCATTGTCTCCCCTTAGAGACTGTGTTGCCCCCTTAACCAACCAAATTCCATTTGAATTTGTCATTGCCATCATACTCAGCCATTTTTTGTTGTGTTTTCAATTGTTTGATACCTCATAGAGACCAGTAAATTTTGTTTTATCTAATTTTTGTGTTTTATTACCAACATATATTTTTTTTATCTAAGTTTTGTGTTTTATTACCAACATGAAAATCACCACTCTAAAAAAAAAAGGTTGATGCTGCATCAATACGTTTCAAAATTAGCATGAAAATCACCGCTCTAAAAAAAAAAAAATTGATGTTGCATCAATACATTTCAAAATTAGCATGAAAATCACTAAAATTTTAAAACAAATATTCATACTTCATAAATAAAAATATTAGAGTGTCAAAAATGTGCACAAAAAAAAAGGGTGATTCTGCATCACCACTTTTCAAAATCGGGTGCTTTTTATGCTACCAAAAAAAGGTAGGTAACATTGCGGTTACCTATTTCATCGATAACATTGTTAGAAGTCATATAGTGAATAATCATCCTTCTGCAATACTCATAAACCTTCATTCTCATGAAATTCATCCCTGAACATTGCTATATCAAGTCACATTTTGTCTCTGAAATCAGTAACTCCCTTTTCGCGATAAAGTGGTTTCCTGTTGACATCAAATCATCCTCCAAGAAGTTTACTTAGAAACACCATCTTCTAGTACCATGAGGCTTGTTACAGCATCGACAAGATCCTCTCTTCTGGACCTTTGAACGAGATATTTTGTTTGGCGTTCGACATAAAATCATCTATTCACGCCTTACAAAATGTACTGCAATACCTTGAGCGCCATTAACATCAATGTTGGTTCTCTCACGTTTGTTAAAAAATCACATCATTGGCTGGCAATCAAACGATGTCTTACCATGTTCGACTACAAATCATATATTCGCATGGTTAGACATGTACCCGAACAATCGAGTGAACGAGATAAGAAGACCCCGGATCTAGTTTCAGCCATCCGGGCTGCGATTTCAGGATTGTTGTATACATCATCTGTACAGTGAACTTACATACAAATCGTCATCCAAACATGGGTCTATATCTGTAGGCATGGCTGTATTGGGAAAAATTCCAATGTAGACAACTTTCTGCATTATGTACATGTTATTAGATAGTTTATGTGTTGAGCATGGGAATGCCTCCCTCAGAAATTCGTGATCAAGATGAAAATATCATGATGTAATGTATTGTAAGATTGATGCAGGTCACCACTCCACTTTAGTTCCAACCCATCACGTCATAAAGCATCTCATTCAAAAAATATTATTATTATTTTGACTTCATGCTTTAGGGGGCAGCTGTTATAGGTCAATTTTGGCATCATCCCCCATGACTTGGTCAAACTGGACGTCATTGTTAGTGTGAATGTTTTGTCGGAAAAATACCACTTTAGCTATGCATAAAAAATAGCCCTAACATCAATTATGGCTGCCAATATCTTTAAATCTGCAGTTAGTTGATCCAAATAAAGCTGCATAAATCCAGATCTATGCATAAAAGACATTAAGCAGTGAAAATAAAATGTTGCTCCATGCATCCAATAGATAAGACAAGAACAATATATTTGAAAGAATTTTTGTATTAAAGGGGCACCTGAGAGGAAAACAAGAAAGGTGTTTCCAATTCTCCTCAATGGGATGGGTTCTTGAAAGTCCTCAGCATTTCAGATCTAGAATTTCTCTCTCTTGTTGGTGTAGAAAACCCAGACAAACATATAACTCAAAGGGAGCTCACAAAGCAAATGATGGAAAATGTGACAATGATAATGGCTCAAAGTCAGACCAAGAGTATAGATCCAGAGTGATCTAATGCAAATGAAAGGTGACCAATGAATGGGAAAACCCTTCTATTTATAACAAAATATTAGGGCGGTCTAGAACTTGGTGCATGAATAAAATATTATTAATCAAATTCTAGAACCACCTTTTAGGAATATTTTATAATATTTGTTGGAGGGGAAAGGATTTTTGACTTGGGTCAATTCCTTTATTTATAAATAATAAATAAATAAATGATATATTTATTATTTTAAGGAAATGGTGGAAATATAATTAAATAAATAATGATTTATTTAATTATTTGTAAATTTTTTAGTCAAATTTAACTAGGAATATTATTTAAATAAGGATTAAATAACTTATTCCTAGGAAACAATCAAATAAATAAGGATTTATTTAATTGATTTCCTTGTTTTGGGTTAAATATGACCATGAATAATAAGTAAATTGATGTTTAACTAATTATTCCTTGAGGAAATATGAACAAATATAGATTTGTTTATTATTTCCTTTTAGGGTTTCCTGTTTAGACCATAAACAACTTAATAAAGGTGTTTTACTAAGTTATTTCACATAGTGAAAGCAATTTTACTTAGGGTAAAATTGGTCTTACATGGTGTACTTGGGTCCATTTAATGATAATAGGTTAGATGACCAAAAAATGGTGTAACAGATTGCCCCCCAGCGTGCGAGTGTTAGGAGAAAATCGTATGACCGAAGTACGTTGTAAGAACTCAATCACTAGACATCAAGAGGGAAGTTAGAGAGAGAAATGTAAGGTAGTCTAATGTGCTGAAGGACGAGACCCTGAGGAGATGAGACTTACAGGTGCAACAAGTCTCTTTTTATGAGATGGTACCTGTGTTAAAGGCGGCGGGGGAGGCATACCTATGCCCGCCGAGACAAAGTACAAAAGAATAATGCATCCAGTAAACAAGGAACTGAACTGTAAAGTACATGCTGGCCTAAACATGAGCTAGATAAAAGATATAATGAGGAATCCCACATACATGCTATGCCTAGGATAACAGCCAGGACTTATACAATAATATCTGAGTACATGAGATACAAATACAACCCAAATGCCCCCTATACATGGGGAAGGGCTCACAAAATCTTACTGATACATGCAAATCAAAGAGGTGCTGCAAGTGGTTAAGGCCAACATCATCAAATATATGGAGCTGCATCGAAGGCTGCGATGAAGAGGTTATCCGGGCATGTGGGGGGCTACCTGCAGGGCCACCCCCTCATGAGGGTTGAGACATCTCACACACACCTGGGAATCACTAATAGCTGCTACTGCATCACTGGACCATCAACTATACGGATCTCGATCATGCTGAAAGGAGCTGAACGTGAGAAACAACCAAGTCAAAGGGCGATAAGTAGTCCCTTTGCCTGATCCGGGGCGCCGAATAAGAGTGGAAGCTGGAACCAAGGTACACCGCCCTCTAGACCTATCTTCTGGAATGAATGAGCTGATGTCGACAGAAGGAGGGCTGCCATAGGTGAGGAAATAAGGAATCCTCAACTAAGGCATGAGAGAAAATAGTAGAGCGACTGACAGACTGACACTAATGATGATAATGAAGTAGGGGATATTGAGTAGTGAATGGACGACTTCCCTTGTTAAAGCATAAAGGGCATGGATGACCTGGCAGCGACTGACACAATATCATGAGGGATAGGGTAAAATGGAACTGAAGGCCATAATGTGCGACACGAGAGAGGGACCAAGCAAGGAAGGATGGAGGACTATAGTGGGGTACAAAGGGACTCGGGATAGACTCCATGAATACGATGATGACTCAACTCGGATGCTCTAAACAAGGGCGACTCGATGGTGCTGCCACATAGTAAAGGTCCAATGGGGGACCATGAAAACATGATTACAAGATGGTAAGCCATGACGAAATTAAACACAAACAAGGACAAGTATGGAGGCAAAGCGGTGCCTCAAGTACAAGTGTTGTAAGTGAGGAAATCTGATTTTGAGGAGAGGTGAAGAGACCCTTTTTGGGTAAAATGTGTCCTGGTGAAGTATCAAGGTACTAAAAACTAACAGGTACCCAGAGCTCATGAACATGCCAGGTCACACTTTTTGGGGTCTGTTCTGTGACCTGGGTAGCAGGTACTAGGCAGAAAATTGCGACCTGTCCCAGGAAATGACCTAAAAAGTGCGACCTGTCAGAGAAAGGGGGTTTTAGTGTTGTTTTTGGCTGAGATCTGGGATTTGTATGGTTGAGGGGCATAGGTGCCCCCAAGCATGTTGTGGTCATGCCAAAATGTATTTAGAAAAAGGGGAATCTAAACAGATTTTAATGATATGGTGCGCCATTTGTTTTCGTTATGGTTATGCAGTTTGAGAAAGGAAATGGAGGATTACCAATCTATTTTAGTACTGCATATATGAATCAAATGGACTTTAAGTTTTTGGGTTGGCATACCTGGTGTCACTATCCCAAAAAGAGGATTTGGAGATAATGAATTGATGCTCTCTTAGAAAACCTATAGGTTGGTCAACAACAATGTCTAAAAGACTGGGTTGCTGATGTAAGATGAAGGAACGATAAGGGGTATCATCCCTAGAGTGATCTAAAGTGATATGGGACTCTAGAGGTTCATCTAAATGTGGAAGAATAATGGTACTAAAGTCGACATGACTAGATACACTAGTGTTGGTAATATGATGCAAAGTGTTGTCCTTGATGGCAACCTACTTGATAAAGTTGATGGCAACCTACTTGATGAAGTTGTCCTTGATGGAAACCTACTTGATGAAGTTGTCTTTGGATAGCAACCTACTTGTTAATGATGTAAACCTGATGTATCTACAGAGAAATTCAGATGCAATGGAGAAAGGAATTCCTGTAAGGGCTAGAGCAATGATGAAAATGGTATATCACAAAGCATACGCGGGTTTGTAAAGGCGAAGTAGCATATGTACGCGGAAAAGTACGTACCAAGTAGCGTATGCCTGTTTGCGCTCTAAATTTATAAAACTAGAGAACATGACCATGGTATTGGCCCATTGTATTGAGCGCTGGATTATCTATTTGATCCCGTCCAGGAATACCATCAGCGGTTGAGTGGTTTTGACTCATGGTATTGACAAAGGTTAAATATATATAAGGAGAAGAAGATCATAGTGCAAGTGTGTGCATAGGTCTGGGCTTTAATTAATACTTCACTCTGAAGTATATCTGCATGGAATGGAAATATTTTATTGATTGATCTGAATTAATAATGCACCTATGAAGAAAATGATGAAGAGGGATCTCAAGATCCAAAAATGACTATTCTAGATCTGTTTATGGAATGTTTAGATCTATGATTTGGTGAATCTTTGCTGAAGTAAAGGATGAGATCTGAGTGGTTTATCTGATCTGAAGAGATGCACAGTCCTGAAAAGTGTCAGATCGATACGCAGGTTTGTTTCATGAAAAGCGCGTGTATACGCGGGTCCGCTTAAAGAAAAGCGCGTATGGCAGTTGGGTTTTCTGAAGAATAAAATACACTAAAGTATACGTAGGTTTGTCTCTGTGAAAGCATGTATATACGCAGGTTTAGTGAAGTAAAAGCGCGTATGGAATCTAGGGTTTGCTAAAGTGTGTGGAATGAAATGTCTGATCTGTTTTGTTGTTTTACTGTTATCTGTCAATGATGTATTCATATAGATCTGGGTTGCTTGAATGTTGATTATGCTGTTGATTAAAGATCAAGTTGTTGGTTGATTGGTTGATGATTCAATGAATGAATTTATGGGGTTTTAAGATTCAGTTTGATGTATGTTGAGCTTAAATGCGTGGAGTGGGTCTAGTCTGAAAATCTGATGAAAAGTGGCCTACAAGGTATGTTGTATGGAAGCTGATGGATCCAGTATGAAAATTGATGAAACATGGTCCATGGTGGTGCTGAGGGTCGAAGCCTTTAGTGAGGGGGTTGTAGCTCCCTTCCAGTGGTAGCTGGTAAACGAGAGCAGGGGGTTGTAGCTCCCTTCCAGGAGAGGCTGGTAAACGAGAGAAGGTTGTAGCCTTCTGCAGGTGGGTGCCTGCGTGCTGGTATGAGTCTGCACCAGTGCATGGTTGTAAGATGTTTTCTTTATAATAAATATTGAAGACAGAGACGACGGCAGCGGTGGTTTTCTCCCGAATTGGGTTTCCACCTTAAATATTGCTATTCCTGTGTGTTGCTTATGTGTGATGGTTTATACTATTATTACTGCACATGCTTGCTACTTAATAAACATCTTATCAATGAATGATGCAATGATCTAAGTAAATAATTAAATACATAATAAGATCTCTGGAGATACGCAATTTTTATTAAGGATATCCGCGTGTATACACTAGTTGGGTTCAGTAAAGTAGCATATGGGTTTTAGAGAAAGAAAAAGTAAAAGGTTTTCAGTCAGCCCAAAATATTGATTCACCCCCCCACCCCCCCCCTCTTAGTATTTTTTCCCAACAATTGGTATCAGAGCAGGTCCTTCTGCAGGAGCTTGATCGCTTGAAGGAGATCTGTCGCAATGGGAAGTCATGAAGGAGTATTTTCTCTAAGGCCACCTCTATTCAATGGAAGTAATCTGATATTCTGGAAGATACGAACAAAAGCATATTTGCAAAGTCTTGGTGCAGAAGTATGGGAAATCGTGGAAGAAGGTTATCAGTATCCGGCAATTATTCCTACTGATGTAGCCAAAAGGAAGAAATATGAAATCAATGCCAAAGAATTCAATGTTTTATTAGGAAGTATGTCTGAATCAAAATTTGTTAAAGTGATGCAGCTAAATTCAGCAAAAGAAATATGGGACAAAATCATTCTAAGCTATGAAGGAGATACAAAGGTAAAAAGTGCAAAACTCCAAACTCTCAGATTTAAATATGAAAATTTAAGGATGCATAGTGATGAGAGTATTGCCAGTTTCTTTTTACGTCTAGATGATATTGTAAATCGTATGAGAAATTTGGGTGAAACCATGACCGATACTACTCTGGTGGAAAAAGTCTTAAGATCTTTGACTTCAAAATTTTAAGTCAAAAGTATCAGCTATTGAAGAAAGGCAAGATCTGCAAACTCTTACTATTGTTCAACTACATGGTATCCTAACTGCTTTTGAAATGAGAAAAGAAGGTCCCTCTCAAATCATAGAAGTTTCCTTTAAGGCATGTGCAAAAGGAAAAGAAAAGGAAGTTGTCAAGAATCAAGTTATATATCAAAAGAAGAAGAAGCAAATTTTGTGAGAAGACTCCAACCAGGGAAACAATTTGAAAAGGGAAAGAGTTATTATACAAATGAAGATAATGATGAAGTGTCAAATGAGGATGAAGAAGATTCTGACCAAGATCTGCAATTGCTCATGGCAAGGAAGCAAAAGAAGAGGGCTACTCAAGGGAAGAAGATATCTCAGAAAACATGTACAGCAGAAAATGAAAAAGATGAAACAGGTATTGATTGTTGTTCTTGTGATTCACTTTCTTGTGCATGCAATGGTGAAGATAGTGAAAGTAATGTTATGGATCTAGAAGAAGTTCTCAAGATTAAAGTTGAAAATCAACAAAGATTATTTAATGAGAGAGAATCTATCTACAAAGATATGATCTCTAGAATGAATGGATAGATAAACAAGTACCAAAGGTTGTACGATGAAGTAACCAATCACAGTGAAGGACTTGAAGCAAAAATAATCTCTCTGAAAGAAGATCTGGAAAAATCAAATAAGAAGAATGAAGAACTTCTACAAACATTTGAAGAACAAGAAAATGGGTTGAAGGAAGAGATTTTAAAATTGAATGATCAAGTAGAAGAAGGAAGAAGGGTCGAAGAAAGTATGAAGAAGCAATGCCAAAGATTGGAGATTGAGGTAAACATTTTAAAAGGTAAATTAGAAGAAAAAGATAAACTCTTGAGGTTTCAAGATAGTACTAAGATTCTGGACAATATTCTTAGTAGTCAAAGGTCTCCTTTTGTTAAATTTGGTCTTGGTTTTCATGAAACTGTTAAAGGAGAATCTAGTTCACAAGAAAGTGCTAAAGATTCAAAGGATATCAATGCAAAACCTGAAGTGTTGAAAGAAACAAAAGGTCAACTGACAATCATGAACTCTCAAAAGAAATCATTCCCTCCTTTGATCAATAATGTTGAATGCTTTAAATGTCATAATTATGGGCATGTTGTAGCCAATTGCAGAAGCAGATTGTTTCAGTCACAAACAAACAGATTCTACACAGAAACGTACTCAGGTTTCTTTAAGGGATATTGTTTTTCATGCAGCAAGTATGGTCATAAAGCAGCTGATTGCAATAGAAGAAAGAATAGAAAAACACATTATGATCCCTATGCTTACTTTTCTGGTCACACAAGATGTTATGCTTGTAACAAGTATGGACGTGTAGAAAAATAATGTAGGATGAATAGATCTGAGAAATTGGATAATTTCCAGCACAAAATAAGAAATCTCAAGCAAAGCTAGAAAAAGAAGGAGGACCGGTCAAAAACATAGGGGATAATAATCCTACTGCAGTCTTCCGCTTCTAAAGCTTACTTCTCATAATGACTGCAGGAGTGATGTGAGATACATTATAGGAATCAGTAATGTATCATCATAGGGGGAGCAATGTATGGTGATTCTCATGGTTGGTTTGATAATTCTGGTTATGGTTATTTCTAACAGTGCATCTGATGTGAAGAAGACAGGTACAGGTGGCATAAGTTCAGGGGGAGATGAACGAGTGAAATTTTTCTGTATTTTACTTTCCATACGCAGGTTTCATGAACTAAAGCCGCGTATACACGCGAGTTCAAATGGAGACAGAAGCGTATGTTTTTCTGTTAAGGAAAACAATGAGGTGGCTTAAGAACAGGAGCACAGTTTCAGGGGGAGCATTAGCCTTGCTGAGAGTAATGCATTGTTGGCATTATGATGGTTCTGAAATATGATCTCTCTCTTGAGGTTTTTTTGGTATTGGTTATAAAAATTCATATTTGTAATTTGATGAAAAGGTTATGTTGAGACCTATGATGTAAATTGTAATATTCAGTCATGTAAGGACTTGTTCAAATTTGTAAACCCACTTGGTTGGGTAGTTGAGTCAAAATGTGTAAACCCACTTGGTTGGGTACTTGAGTCACATATGTAAATCCACTTGGTTGGATCATTGATTCCATTTGGTTAGATTCCATATGCATGTACACAAAATTAAGGTTCAGTTCCTTGAGGATTGTCTCATGAAGATGTTTATGGTCACTTTAGAGGGAAAAGCATGGTCTTGGTATGAAATCCTGCCAAGTGGTTCATTATATTCTCTTGTTGTTTTCCATGTTGCATTCTATGAGACATATAAGGAACGTCATTCTTCCTTATTGCTGGTCAAAGACTATTGTAAACATTGTGTGAGTTTTATTGAATATTTGGAGAATTTTTATGAAGATGATGAGTTCATGGATGAGGAAATTTTAGAGGCCCTTCATGACAATCCCTTCACCAAGAAGAAAGGATAGCCTCTCTATTGGATGAAAATGAAACCCAGAAGGAGTTTATTTATGAAAATCATGTTACATCCTCTGAGTTTGATGAATGTTTGTAGCAGACTTGTCAGTATTTTGATCATCAGGAATATGAGAGTCATTTCAAGAAACAAGAGGAAATACTAGAAGATAATTTCTATAATCCTCAGGTAAAGGAAGAAGTTTATTCTTCATGTCATTCCTTGCATTAGCCTACATCAAATGAAGAAAAATTTGAAAAGAAAATTTTAGACAATCAGATGGGTATGCTTGTTGAATCATATAAACAGTTAACTTTAGAAATTTCTGTGGTACATGTTGAGGTAGTTCCTTGTGAAAGTTTCCAAGAGTACTCCAAGTAATTCTTCCTCTCTAATGAAAATGAACAAAATTTTTCTTGTTTATTTGAGAAAGGTCACAAGGGTTATATTGAAGAATCTGAAAAAGGAACACCATCAAAGGATCATAATTACTCACACTTTCTTGTTGATCAACAAGAATTATTCGTGCATACTCTCAAAGATCCTTTTGCACCTCTGCTAGAATCTCCTATAGGAATGAATTTCAATATGATTTTCAGTTATGTATACAAATTCAGATGGTGCAACAAATTGTCATCTCTCAGGAATGGTTTTATGATCAGAGAAGTGGAATGTCCATTCCATTCCAGTACTCAACTTCTTGATTGGCTTCATTGGAAGTGTGAGATCACTTGATTCAGTTTTTATGCTAAGAAAGTAGAGTAGGGTCATTTGTATATAAATAAGCTTGAATATCAAACATTTTCTCAGTTTCAGTTTTAAATTCAGCATGTGTACATTCAGTTCTTTAGCAGCTACTTTTTTTTCTTTTTTTTTCAGTGTCAAGGTTACAGGTTAGAACAGGTTGCAAGTTTTCATCTTGAAGATGGGAGTAGCCCAATGGAGGTGGCACTGGAAATTCTTCTTATCAAATCCATTGGAAAATTTTAGAGTTTTTATTTCCAAAAAGATGGATGGCACTGGAACTACAGGTTCTTTGGTGTACCACAGGGGCACACCATCCCAAGTGGAGCCACTGTTATCACTCATAATTTTGTGAAACATTACTTGACATGGTCATACATTTTATTTATCAAAAGGATAAGGTCTCCTTAAGCCTTTCAAGTTGGTATAGGAAAATTTCATTTTTTTTTACATATTTAACCTATCCTAAGGTTCAAGGCCACCTCCATTTAGGTCATGTCATGTCCCATCAGTCATCATATGATGCTAGTTTTCATTTCCCAAGAATTTAAATTGAAAAAGGACACTTTAGCCAATTTTTCCTCTTTTCGTAGCGAATTCAGTGTAAAATAGGCAGAAAACGCTACGAAACTAGCTAATAATTCCGTAGCAGATATGAGGATTTCACTGTTTTATGACTTTGAGCAGTCAATTTCAAGGGCGGATTCTGGGAAAAAAGAAGTATTTTAATAAAATGAGAGAGGTTATTTTCAAGAACATATCAAATAACAATAGTCTCTTTCACTTTTCTCAAAGGTGCTGCAAATTCGGAGATACAGGGATGTCTTTCAACCTTATTTTCAAAATGCAGAATTTTCCTGTTTTATACATGTTTTTAGGATGCATATTCTGTAAATCTGGAGACAGTTTTCAAAATAACAGAGAGATTTTTTTATTCAATACATACCTACCTAAAAAACCCTCCTTCCGTTTTGCAATATATATCAAGGATAGGGAGATAAGAGCTCATCTCTGAACCCTATTTTTCAGAAAAACAGAGTCATTTTAGTGATGAATAGACTTGCTAAAGGTGAAAATGATGTTTTTTGAAGATGGTAAGAGGCAATTTTGCATGATAATATTTCATTACCTACAGATGAAATTTGGAAGAAAAAGGAATATTTTGGAATTTTCTCCATTATCAGGTAGTTTTGTAGCATGCTCCAGGCTTGAAGGCCAAAAAACACTACGAAACTTCCTGTAGGTGTCTTTTTCTTTTAAATTCAGTTATTTCATGATTCAAGGAGTGTAATTCATGGTTTCAAGGTTTCATGACATGATTAAGGTGTTTGAATAGCAAATAAATCAAGAAGATTGATGGAAAAGCCAATTTTCCCACGCTATGAAAAGTTTTGTACATGATAATTTTAGAAGTCAAATTCAAGTTTGATTTCAGACCAAATGAAAAATTATTTTGGAAATATGAAATAGGTTTTTATTCAGAACAGGTCCATATAAAAAAGCCTCTCTCAGTTTCTGCAAATCCATCAGGGTTTGGAAATTATACACTCATCGTTGAAGCCTATTTTCAGAATTTTCACTAACCAGATTTGGGAAAAAATTGTAAAAATTCGATTTGGATGAAGTCAAACTCAACATCCATGTGGCATAATGACACATCAGCACTCTAGTACACTCAGAAAATTAGTTGGTTACAGTTGATAAGGGTTATTAAATTGATTTGTTGAACTATTAATGTAAGAAGAGTCCTTTTTGTATTCAAACTCTGCAAAATAGAAATATCCCTAGGAAGTCTCCAAGTGATGGAATCATGTTTGAAATAGGTCTCTGAGGTGGGAATTTGAGGGGATTAAGGTGGAATATAATTTGTATGAGTCCTCACTCTATAAAGGAGATAGTTTTAGAGTTAGAAAGGGTTGGGAGATGGTGACTTGACACTGCTACTATTGTAATGTCTGACATCAGTAATATAGATAGACTTTGTTTCTGCTTCACCTGATTTTCTTTGAATGTTTCAATGAGCTTATGTTTTATGTCTCTCTTTATCTTACTTACAGTATCTTGAGGTTGAATTACTCAGAATTCATGTCACATATGCTCTGAATTCCTTTCAACATTGAGCTATTGAATATTTATGTGTGTTAGTATTGTTCTTCCATTGAAATAGTAAAAGCCTCAGCTTCCACAAGTAGATTCATTTGTTACTAAATTCCTCCTTACCGACTCCATGAGCCCAATGGTAGTAAAATCTATTCCATTTCTCACCTGACACAACTTCTATTGTAATTATTTCATATTAGTAATAGACAAACAGTGACTATTTCTTTCTTCACCTGAGATTCTTGATATGTTTCAGTGAGTTTATTGTTTCTTTTATATCTTGCCTCTAGTAGTTTTGATGTTAAATTACTCAGAATTCATGTGATACATTCTCTGTCTTCTTTTAGCATTGATTTACTGATCACTCCCATGTGTTAGTTTTGTTCTATCATTGAAATAGAAAAAGCCTAAGCTTCCATTAGTAGGAATGCTTGTCATTGATTTCCTTTACTGACTCCATAAACCCAATGGTAGTTGAATCTTCCTTATTTTTCCCCTGAAATCACATACACTAAACACTCACAGATTTAGCCATATGTTTTAAGACCTAATTGAGTAAATCCTTTGATAATTTGAGAGAGCCCTCTCAGGTTGAAGAGGCTAATCCTTAGTCAAAAGTGGTCTGAAATAGTTACTCCAAATTGACCATTGAAGCAGCCCAACATGACTCAATTTTGTGATAACAGGTTAAAGGAACAAGACCCATTTGAAATTTTGTTAAGATGTTAAACTAGTGTCCCTCTACCTGATTGGAGTTCAATTGTGACTGGACAACAAAGACCAACCAACCCTCCTCTTAACAGTTCCTCTTCCTCTACTATTGTTGTCACTAAAACTACCACAGTTCGAGTCATCATGGAAGAAAATGTGCCACCTCCACTTGCTGCTGCACCTACTAGGTATGCCCCTCTTCTTCTTCCATCTGTCCTAAATTCCCTTCCTAGCAAATATTCTGCTAGAAGCAAAACTTGGGGAAGTGATGAAGAGATTACAGTTGAAGAGCATGTAGACTAGTTTAATGACTTTATAGATAGGGAGGAGGTTAAACATGAGGATGTCAAGATGAGATTGTTTGCTTAGAGCTATTTCGCCCCTCATCAATGTGCTTTTTTCTTGTAGTGTTGGCATTCGAGCTTTGGATTCTAGGGTTTCGCTACTCCCAACAGGTCATCATGGAATTTTCGCAATAACTTTTTTTCTACGAAGGTTCAGAAGCTGAAATTTGTACAACGTGAAGCCGAAATACTAAGGAACCTCCTGTAAAAAATTTAGATCTTGGTACACAATATTTTCGGAGGTATGATATGGGAAAGTTAGGTTTTTTTCCACACTCATAAATTTCAACTAAAATAGGTCATCGTGGAATTTCGCTATAACTTTTAGTATATGAAGTTTCAGAAATTGAAATTTTTATGGTGCGAAGCCGAAATCCTGAAGAACCTCCTGTAAAAAATTCAGATCTTGGTTCACAATATTTTTGGAGATATGATTTGTGGAAGTTAGGATATTTTCAGGCTCTTGAATTTCCTCTGAAAGAGGTGACCATTGGAAAAACGTCATAACTCTCTCTCTGAGCGTCGGATTGAGATTCTGTAAAAAGTGGTTACAATTACATGGACTTTAGTTTTCAGTATATCAATTTCAGAGTCGAAGGAGGAAACAGTGACACGTGGCAAGTCATTCAAGTTTGATTTACTGAACCAGTCCATAATTAGGTCATAGTGGGAGATTGGGAATAACTTTTCCTTGAAGAATCCAAATCATGTCAAACCTGTGGCATTCGAAATATGATTCAGAGGGCTACTTCAGGGCCAAATTTTAGATATTGAAGATCCTACATCACATAGATAATCCAGTTTCAATATTGAGCTCCTCAAAAGCAAGAAAAAGGTGTGTATTTGTTTCGAATTACATAAGTCTCATTTGAAAAAAATTAGTTTGAATTTATTCCAAGGGCATATTGAAGAATAGATATCAATATTGGGTACTAAAATTCCCCCTAAAATAATTCAACACCCATTAAGCCTTGAAAAAACTCTACTATGAATCATGAAGATGAAGAAACACAACATGAGATATCAAAATTACAAGAGCAAGTGCAACAAATTTCGCTATTGCAAAGAGCAACAAAAAATGAAATGGAAGTTTTGAAGAAAGATGTGGAAACTAAGATGGATGGTTTGAAGAAAGCGGTGGAAGCTAAGATGAATGGTTTGGAAGCTAAGATGGAAGGCATGGAAGTGGGCATGGAAGCTAAGATGGATGACATGGAAGCTAAGATCGATGAAAAAATGAAAGACAACATGGAAAACATGAAGAATGATATAAAAATAGACATCGAAGGTTTGGCAAAGTTGATACAAGAAATGTTTCCTAATGGCGAAAAGATGGTAGAGGAAACTCATGATGAGAACAAAATAAATGTTAATCATGATTTCATAAACTCTAATGTTGGATGGAAGAACCACCATATTCCAAAGATGGATATGAGGAAGTTTGATGGCAAGGATCCCGTAACATGAATAATACAAATGGAGCAATATTTTGATCTCAATAATGTGAAAAACACAAAAAAGGTACGCGTTGCAACTTTACATTTAGAACAAAATACATTTGTATGGTATCGATGGCTTTGCTCTCGTAAAAAAATTGTCACTTGGTCAATTTTTACGGAGGAAATGATAGCACATTATGAGGATACAAAAAGAAACACCTTCTTTAGCCAATTGATAAATCTCCAACAAAAGGGTTTAGTGGCAAAGCACATTGAGGACTTCCAAAAATTGAATATAAGGGTAACTGATATTCCAAAGGAACACAAGATTGATGTCTTCATAAAGAATTTAAAGGATAGCATCCAACATGAAGTTCGCGTTTGGGAACCTGATTCATTGGAAAAGGCATTTAGGTTGGCAAGAAAAATTGAATGTAAAATTATGGCAACAAGGAAGCCTACCACTCACATATATAACGATGGAAGTGTTGCTACTCCTAGACTTCCACAACCTACAAGGTTGACACCACAACAATTGGAAGAAAAAAGAGCAAAAGGGTTTTGCTACAGTTGTGATAGCAAATACATTAAAGGTCATAAGTGTGCTAAGAAGAAATTATTTTACATAGATTGTGAAGAGGAAGAAGAAAATGAACAAGAATCTTCAAAAGAAGAGGATATACACAAGGAACCGACCCTAGAAGAGGAAGAAATGAGTTTGACCATATCATGTAATGCATTGGCAAGAATTACCACTCCTCAAACTCTCAAGGTAGAAGGCCATATCAAGAAGAAAAAGGTAATAGTGTTGATTGATTTGGGTAGTACCCGTATTTTTATTCATTGTAAGGTAGCCAAGGAATTGAATTGTTTCCTATAACCAGCACCAGAATGTCAAGTGATGGTTGCAAATGGAGGAACTATAAATTACTCTGGAAAATGCCATAATATCAAGCTAACCATGGGGAAATATGTATTGAATAGTCCAATGCTTTCCATTCCTATGGGAGGTGCTGATGTTGTACTAGGAGTACAATGGTTACAATCTTTTGGGATGGTAGCTCTTAATTTTCAGGAACTTTTCTTGAATTTTTTTTTTAGAAGGAAAGGAAGTGGAATTATGGGGTATCACAGGGAAGTCAGGAAATATAATAAGCTCTAATTTCATGACAAAACTTCTGAAGAAAGAACAACTAGGCGTAATTGCACAATTATGCTCAATAGAAGTTCCAACATCAAAATCATATATTTTTGCATATCTCCAAAAAGTCTTGGACAATCATTCCAAGGTGTTTGAAACTCCCAAAGGACTCCCACCTATTCGTGATCATGATCATGTTATTCATTTGATTCCAGGAAGTGTTCCTCCAAAAATCAGGCCTTATAGATATCCTTATATCCAAAAGAGCGAAATTGGACATATGATTGCAAAAATGTTAGAGGCTAGTATAATTCAACCTAGTCAAAGTTCTTTCTCTGCTCCAGTAGTATTGGTGCACAAGAAGGATGGATCATGGCGCATGTGTCTAGATTATAGGGAGCTCAATAAGCTTACCATTAAAGATAAATTTCCCATTCATGTGATTGATAAATTATTGTATGAATTACATGGAGCAATTTATTTTACCAAGTTGGATATTCATTCAGGATATCATCAACTGAGAATGAAGACTGAAGATATTCCGAAAATAGCATTTTGAACGCATGAGGGTCATTATGAATTTTTGGTCATGACTTTTGGCCTTACCAATGCACCTTCTGCATTTCAAGGGTTGATGAATTCCATTTTCAAACCCTTCCTTAGGAAATTTTTGCTAGTATTTTTTGATGATATACTAATATACAGCAGGTCTTGGAAGGATCATGTTCAACATGTTGACAGGGTGCTCAAACTATTGTAGGAGAAACAATTATATGCAAAAACATCCAAATGTTTCTTTGGAGTACAAGAGGTTGAATATCTGGGTCATATTGTATCTCACGAGGGTGTTAAAGTAGACCCTAACAAAATTAAAGCCATTAAGGAATGGAAAGTCCCCACAACCATAAAGCAGTTGCGAGGATTTCTCGGGTTAACAGGGTATTATTGCAAGTTTTTTAAGAATTATGGGAGAATAGCAGCACCTCTAACAACATTATTTAAGAAAGATGCATTTTCATGGAATCCTGAAGCAACTAAGGCCTTTGAACATCTTAAAGAGGCAATGTGCCTAGCACTGATCTTAGCTACACCAGACTTCACAAAAACCTTTATTGTGGAATGTGATGCCTCAGGGAATGGAATTGGTGTTGTTTTAATGCAAGAAGGAAGACCCATTGCTTTTAAAAGTCGTCCACTCAAAGGAAATTATTTACAGAAAGCTATTTATGAGTAGGAAATGTTAGCAATAATACATGCACTAAAGAAATGGCAACCTTACCTAATGGGAAGACACTTCAAGGTAAAAATTGATCATGATAGTCTTAAAAACTTTTTGGAACAAAGACTATCTTCAGAAGAGCATAAAAATGGGTCACAAAGATGTTGTTGCAAATGCACTCTCAAGAAAGAATGAGGTTGTGGAAACATTTCTTTGTGCCATTTCTATTATCCAACCAGATTGGATAACCGAAGTAAGGGATGAATGGAAGAAGGACGAAGAAGTGTGGACACTCATTCAAAAGTTGCAGCAAGATCCTAGTACATCTGATACATTTAATTGGAAAAATGATTCCTTATGGTACAAAGATTGCTTATATCTTTGTAAGAATTCCCAACTAAAACAAAATATTCTTCTGGAATTGCACACTTCTCCTTTAGGAGGACACTCAGGATTTTTAAAAACTTACCACAGGGTGAAGAAAGAATTTTTTTGGAATGGCCTTAAATCTGATATTCAAAAGTTTGTGGCGGAATGTTTGGTTTGCCAGCAGAATAAAGTGGAGACAATTAAGACCCCGGGACTTCTACAACCTTTATCCATTCCAAGTCAACGTTGGGAGGAGATTTCAATGGATTTTATCACAGGTTTACCTAAGTCCGAAGGAAAGAATGTCATCATGGTGGTAGTTGATAGACTTACCGAGTATGCACACTTTTGTGCATTATCTCATCCATTTAAAGCAAGTACAGTTGCTACTACATTTATGGATAGAATTCAAAAGCTACATGGAATCCCAAGGGTTATTGTGAGCGACAGAGATCCCATTTTTACTGGAAATTTTTGGACGGAGTTATTTTCTTGTTTGGATACTCAATTAGCTCATAGCTCATCTTATCATCCTCAATCTGATGGTCAAACTGAGATAGTAAATAAATGTTTGGAAGGATATCTTCATTTTTTTGTATCTGATAAACAAACACAATGGGTCAAGTGGTTACCTCTCGCTGAATGGTGGTATAACACTTCCTTCCATACTGCGGCAAAAATGACCCCATTTATGGCACTTTATGGATATCATCCACCATCTATCACATCATCTTTAAGGGAAAACTCGAAGGTTCAAGCAGTGGAAGATCACATCGAGCATCAGCAAGAAGTTCTCCAACTCTTAAAGGATAACCTGAATTTGGCACAAAATCGAATGAAACAACAGGCAGATCAACATCGCAGCGAGAGAAGTTTTGATGTAGGAAATTGGGTATTTTTACGGCTACAACCATACAAACAAATGTCCCTCAAGCAAGCTAAGAAGGATAATAAATTATCACCAAAGTACTATGGTCCTTACAAGGTGTTGCAAAAGATTGGTACTATGGCATACAAATTGGAGCTTCCTGCTTCCTCACGAATGCATCCAGTTTTCCATGTTTCATGCTTAAAAAAGGTAATAGGTGAAAATCTTCCAGTTCAAAAAATATTTCCAGAACTTGATGAAGAAGGAAAAATCATATTAGAACCTGAAGCGGTCATGAAAACAAGAACTTGACAGCTACGAAATCGATCAATTTCAGAGTATATCATTAAGTGGAGGAACTTACCCACAGAATATTCTACATGGGAGGATGAGAATTTTATATAGAAGCACCCAGAGCTACTCAAGCGTTGAGGACAACACTTTTTTTCAAGGAGAGAGGCATGTTAGGTCCCTATATTACTAGTTTAGTCCCTTATTGTTATTAGTGTAGCCCCCTTATTGTTATTGGAGCTATAGCTGGTTTCGTAACATACTATAACTACTACTGGTCCTTGCACAATAATAGAAGCCTCTCCCCTACTACTAAGAATATTCTAGAACTCAATTCATATACCATTTTTTAAAATTAATCAATTTAATTAAAAAATAAAAAATATCATTTTTTTTTGGGATAAATTTTAAGCTTTCATTTATATATTACTAAAAATACTCTATGGAGTTTAAATCCCTACCATCTAATTAATAATTAAATTAAAATTATAAAAACTCTATTCTAAAATAAACACATAAAACACACATCATCTTTAATTTATTTTGAATTATTATAAAAATAATTATTTTTTTCTTTTAATTAGTTGAATAATAAATAAATAATTTAATCTTAAACCTTCAAATAACACATTTAATAATTTACCAATCAAATTATTCTTATCCCTTCAGCCACTCAATAAAAAATAATATGTAAAATGATTGGGCCCACCGCCCGGCCATTGATGAACAGGAAAGGAAAGGTATAAATGAATTATGTTTCTCAACCCATGATAGAAGGAACGAATCTTCAATTAAAGAAAGATGACGTACAAAAGATTGATCAAATCTTATGTATGTAAAGAATATCTGGCCATTCGCGAAATGAAAAGTACACTATTTTGTTCTTTTTTCTCATACATTCAATGGCGTAGAGAGGACGCCAGGCATTGCAGACCGTGCGTCGAACTTCTGCAGGGGGGAATTTGATGGCAAGCCTTATTTCCCAGTCTATACGCCATTTAATACCCCTAAGTACACTCTCTGCATCCCAAGCATGGGTACCATACCCATAACAAACACCATGTCCATAGTCCTAATTCCCGGTCGATTCCCACACGGTTTTTGGAGTGATGTGACCACTCTTTCGGAATTTGACTTCGTCTCCGGCGTCGGACTCCATCTCGACGTTCGACTCTGTTTCCTCCTCTCGCCAGGCTCCGCCTCTCTTTTTTGGCCCCACCCTCCAACGCCTCTCCGCGCTATGGGACTCCTCTGCCTCCCATCCCATCATTCACCAATACGCATTCAATGTCATCTCGGTGTCGATTTCAAACACAGTCGCCCGCCCAAATTTTTGAAATGAAATGAAAACGGGCAGTTCAAATTCAGCAATCGCGCCAATTTTTTTTAAATGAAATGAAAACCGTGGAGTGCCTGGTAATCAGTAATTTGATGGGAGCAGCGAAGCAAAAGGTGGTCATCTGCTTGGTTCAAGGGATTCAATGCGATCTAGATAGAGATTTGCATGCATCATCCGGTGAACTAAAGAGATATAGTGATGTTTGTGGCATTATACGATAGATTATGGATCAATATAGCAGTGTCGAAATATCATCATCCCACATTCTTCCACCTAAGTACTTTCGGCATCGGCTCAAAAATACAATATTTCCTATCTCTCTTCTTCTTTGCACATCAGGAAATTTTGATAATTTTTATTTTAGGAATCTATTAGATGAATTAAAGAGTTCATTAGTATACATTATTAACTAAAATAGATGTTTGAAACATCGATTTGATTTTATAAAATATTATTATTATTTTTTTAGTTAATATATACTTATACCAGATTTCGTACTGCACATAACTACGAAAAATATTATTATTACGAAATCTAGTATTTATTTATTATTTTACAACTTTTTATATATAGAATATTTAAATAAAAATAAATCAAATTATAATAAATAAACAACAAACTAAACTATATTTCATAATATTATTATTTTAAAAATAATTTCATACACACATTTAAATCTAGATTACTCAAATTTAAATTAGTCATATATTATTTTTAAATTTATGATTTCTTGATGTTTTGATTATTTTAAAAATACATATTGCAAACCTAAGTCTCCAGTAAAAATTTCTATATATACTTATCACTAGTGCAATCACATTTTACACGGTGAGAGAGATTTATAACAGCACATATCATTGCATCCATTACAACTATATTAATTATAGCTTACAACTATTACAACTACGATAATTATTACTGCACTCATTGTTTTCCTAAACAACTGGATATATATATAAGTTTGATTTTAATATATATGATTATGACCCACGGAATCATGTTTATTAACTTTTCAATGAATTTATAAAATATATATTTCCAACAACTTAAAATTCACAATTTATAAAAATATATAATATTTATTAAATGTTTAATCAATTTATTATTTAAATTATAACATTGAAAATTGAAATCAGTGTAAAAGTTATTTTTAAGTTACTAAATTATAAATATAATAATATTACAATTTCAGTTGTAAGTAGGATAGAATCCTTCTTCAAATCTATACATAAAAATGCTAGAAATTTAATGAGAAATTAATAAATATCATTGTTAATTATATATTCAAATTTAATTAGTAATTTAACTTGGTCTTATTTTCTTTAACTATAAAATACTCAAAATTTTAAAGTTTTCATATCATTATTGATATTCACATAAATCTAAAACCTTCAAGATTTAAGGCTCGATCACTCCTAACCTAAAGTGACACAAGAGCTCCATCTAGGCTATTTTTAAATGCCTAAGGTGACACAAGAGCTCCATCGAGGGCATTTTTAAACAGCCGATTGAGTTATTTTTAAGTGCCTCAACAACTCGATCAAGTGCTTAAAAATTTCTCTAACGAGCGATTAAAATTTCTAGATCGAACATCCATTTTTTAAGAAAAGGCGCCCTCATTTCGCTAAGAAGTGTAACCTAGCTCCATGCTTTGATACTGCCCCAAAAATGATCTGTAAGACATAACCATTGGGAGGATTTTCATATCTTTCTAATTAACAACCTCCACCATATATCTCTGTAATCCTTGGCTGAAGTTAGGGTTTCTGTTTTTATTAATGTTTTCAAAGTCAAGAAACAAAATATGCTCTCTTTTTCTTCTCTGGTTCTTGACAATGATTAGGCACTCAATTTTTTTTTTATTTCCGAGTTGATTTTTTAAGGATTCATTTTTTATATGAATACAATACTTTTAAGAGTTCATAGGTAACTTACAAGGTTATTATTGTAAATGTGTTCTAGATAAATTAGACCATGCAACCGGTTTATTTGTTTTTTTTTTAATTACCACCACAACCACCACGGCTCGCAGGTTTTTTACCTTCACACGTAGAGCTATCTCGACCCACCAGTCATTCCCTGAGCCAACAATGTCGAACTGTTCTAGGTTGGAGTTATGTCTCATGACAAAACTAACCACCCCTTCCATTATCTTTGTAAGAACTAATCTTTTTCATTACCTTCATCTCAATTTAATTCGAACCCTAGGTAACTATTTGCATACTTACCTTGCCAGTCATTTTTCCACAGTTACATAGGTGATTATTCTTAAATTCATATTTTCCCTACACCTACAATTCTTGAACTTCCTTGCAATGGTTAGTTGTTTTACAATATTTTTTATTTTATTTTTCCCCACCAAGGTAGAAGCTGAAAAACACATATGTTCCTCACTATAACCCTCATGTCAAAAGATGCAGAGTGGCTTCTTGACTACTGACACACTCAGGAATACATCCCATCCTCCATTCTAGGTGCAGAATTTTCATTAAGATAACATATTAATAAATTATCAATATTCACATCAACATGGTAATATAATCAATATTACATCTTCTATACCACCATTACAAGTCCTAATGTTTAACAAGACTTGCATTAAATTAGATAATATCAACAATATTTCATCTTTTCTACTACCATATAGACTCAAGTATTTAACGAAACCTACTTTACACATGAAGTATCAATAGTACTCCATCCCCATAAGATATCCACTGCATGAAACTCATAGCAGTATAACATTTGTTAGAGTATTAACATTATTTAAAGAAAAAATGGAAATACATAAAAATATTAGTCATAAATTACTTATTTGAGGAGTAGTTTATCTAGGAATTCAATGGGGAAAATACCTTTCCACCCAACCTTCGAGAAGGGAAATTATGTCCACTTCTCCACCCGAGCTTTCTGTTGTAGAATAATAGATCAAAGTAACAAATTATAGTCAGATAATAGGCATCAAAACACCATAGTATAGCCTAATACTTGTTGACCTCTATATGTAGCAGAGTTCTCCACTAACTCTATTCTAGTTCAGGATTTACTTCTTGGGAAGCATCTTGCCTAGGTTCACAAACTTTCCTCCTTCATCCTTGAGGGTAGCTTTTTCCTTTTATTTTCTTCCAAAAATATCCAAAAAGAAAGCCTCATTTTCCCATTGAGATGTTATTTTATCTCCAAAGAATGAGAGGGACAATTTTTTCTAACTTCTTGGAGGTTGGAAATTCATTTCAGGTTTGTCCCTTGAATTTCAAGATTCTCATTGAATTTAAAATAGTATAATTATTTAAAAAATTGTTTTTACTAGGCTTTCCTTCAGGCCTTAATTATCAAATTCTTATGTAATAAAAATAAATGACATTAATATCAAATATTTACGGCACTAGGGTGTTACATCCCCCCCACACCCCCCCTCACCCCCACCCACACCTCTTGTGCGAAACATTCTCCCTGGTTTTTACTCTTGCCCTTAGAACATGTCAGGATATGCTTGTCACATGAAGCCTTCAACGTCCTAAGTGGCCTCTTCTAGGCTAAAGTGTCTCCATTGCACTTTAACATGGGTGATGGCTCACCTCCGTAACATTGTTTCTCTCTGATCGAGAATATGGAGAGGCTCTACCAGGAACTCTTTGTTTGGTTTGACCTATTATAAAATCATAATTATATAATTATTTTTATTAAGTCTCTAAATTAAACACACACGCACACACATAGATATATGTATATAAATATATAATTTCAGTACCATACTTACCTATAATTCATGCCAATTAATAATGTTTTTGGAACCATATACATATTTATTTAACAGTGAAACATGAAATACATTTTGAACTCATATATGACTTGGTAGTGCAAGTTGGTATGCTATGGGACCTATTCTTTCCAGAATCTAGAAGGTCCACAATACCAGGGTGCTAACCTTGTAGAACCACCCCACCTTAAGGTGCTCCTCTGGGGTTTGATTCGAACATAAACATGGTTCCCTATCTGGAATTATTTATATGTGCTTTTCTTATCTTCATACACCTTTTGTGTATCCTGGGTAGCCTTTAAATTCTATTGAACGTTTTTTGTCGTTTTCTCCATTTCCACTAACATATCAGGTCCTAAGATTATATTATCTTCCAAATTACTCCAATTTGTATGTATTCTACATTTTCTACCACAAATTACTTCATAAGAACTCATTTTTAATGATTCACAATAACTATTGTTATATGTGAATTCAACTAGGCGAAGGTATTCCTCCCATTTGGTTGGTTGTTGCATCACATACATATGTAACATTTACTTTAATACCCGATTAACCCATTCATTTTGTCCATTTTTCTTGGGTAGATATGTGGCATTAAACTTAATTTGAGTACCCATTCTAGAAAAAAGGGCCTTCCAAAATGCAGAGGTGAATTTTACATCTCTATCTAAAGTTACTATCTTTCGTGTACCGTGCAACCAAAATGCCTCTCTAATAAATATATCTAAAATTTCAAGAGTTTTGTATGTGGATTGAACAGGAATAAAATGAGTGGTTTTGCTCAATGTTTCCACTACTACGATGATGGAATCGTTTTTTTTTTTTAGATTTAGGCAGAACTGTTATCAAATCCAATTTAACCATCTCTCATTTTCACTAACAGATAGGGAGTGGATGAGTCAAATGACCAAGGTGTTGGTGCTCAACTTGCACTTTCTGGAGCTCCAAGCATTTGGCTAAATATTCAACAAATCCCTTCTCATACATGGCCAAAAGTAATCATTTTTAACTACAGAAAATAGTTTTTGATATTTGAGATGGGAAGCATATATACTACAGTGAAATTCATCCAACATGAATTGTTTAATTGCCAATTTTCTAGGGATATATATTATTCCTCTGAAGGTTAACAATTTTTAATCGTTTATACCATACTCTGAATTCTATGAAGAATTTTGCGCTTGTTTAGGTTGCTTCCATAAAAATTCATATTCTGGATATTTAAGAGAAACCTCCTTGATTTCTTCTGATACGTCAAATTCTATTTGATTATAAGAACTTTCATATACACAGTGCACTTTTCTACTAAAGGCATCTGCCACACGATTCTCCTTTCCTTTAAGGTACATTATATCAAAGTCAAATTCACTTCGAAAAGTAGTCTAACTAGATTTTCGTGCATTTATATTAGGTTCCTTAAGGAAAATTCTTAAACTACTATGATCAGTCATCATGTTATCACTAAGTTGGTACAGATGGGCTGCTCCACTAGAAAACTTAGAGTAACTATTTCAACCAACTTTTGACTGAAAATTAGCCTCTTCAATCTGAGAGGGATCTCTCAAGGTAACTTGTGATTTTTCAATGAAAACTCTATTATATGGCTAACTTTATGACAACAACTTGATTGTGATTAATTGTAGGTTGAAAATATAAAGGAATTTCTACCATTGGGATAATGGAGTCAACATCAGAAAACTAAATGAAGATAACCCTTCTTGTGGAAACTAAGGCAATTGATTATTTCAATGAAAAGATAACACACATACATAGGAAATAGCAGCAGTTCAATAACTAAAGGAATTCAGATCATGGTTTCCATGAATTTTGAGTAATTAGACATAAAAATATTGCAGATATGAAACATGAAACATATAAGACATAACTCATTGAAACAACATTCGAATCTCAGGTCAAGAAGGAAAAATATCCATTGTGTATTACTGAATATGAAAACTTTTACAAAGTAGCAGTATGATACAATATTCTCCAACCCATTCTAACTCTAAAACTATCTCATTTATAGAGTGAGGAGTCATACAAATGATTTACCATATTTCTAGCTTTGGATTCCCACCTCAAAGACCTATTTCAAATATGATTACATCACTTGGAGACTTCCTAGGGATATTTTTGTTTTGCAGAGTTTGAATATAAAAGGACCCTCTTTTCATTAAATAATTCAACAAATCCATTTAATAACCCTGATCAACTGCAACCAAATAATTTTCTGAGTGTCCTGGAGTGCTGATGTGTCATTGTGCCACATGGATGTTGAGCTGGACCTCCTCCAAGTTGAATTTATAATTTTTTCATAAATCTGGTTAGTCAACATTCTAAAAAATAGGCTTCAAAGATGAGTGTATAATTTCCAAACCCTGATGGATTTGTAGAGACTGAGAGAGGTTTTTGTAGATGGCTCTGTTTAAAGAAAATCCTCTTTCCAATTTCCAAAATCCTTTTTCCTTTGGTCAGAAATCAAAATTGAATTTGACTTCTAAAATATTCATGTATAAAAATTTTGTAGCGCATTTTGGTAGTGAATTTAGTTCACCAACTTCTGCCACCTGTTAGCCCTCTTTACTGACAAGGACATGTTTATTGGGTTTAAAGAGATAAAAAAAAATCCAGGACTTTATTTTTACTTTTTCCATGGTTTTGAGAAAAACCACACCTACAGAAATTTCGCAGCACATTTTGAGCTTTAAGCCTGGAAGGTGCTATGAAAACACCTAGTTTGACAACATAATTTAAATTTTCAATTTACACCTCCAATAATGTCCATGGCTGTGTGAGATGATATATTGAAGCATGATAAGGAAAATTTGGTTCAAAACACCTCTTACTCTCCTTAGGAAACAACTTTTTCACTTTCAGCAAGTTCATCTACCAATAGAAATGACTCTATTTTTCTGAAAAATAAGGTAAAAATCATGAGCTCCTATCTTGCGATCCCTGATATCTGTTGCAAAATGGGAGGAGGATTTTGTACATACGAATGATCAGAACAAAAACCTCTCTTGGTGTTTTTAAAACCATCTCCAGCTGTCCGGAATATGCATTATAAAATCATGTATAAAACAAGAAAATTCTGAATTCTGAAAATAGGTCCCAAAGGCATCTTCGAATAGAAAAATTGGTATCACATGGGAGAAAAGTGAAAGAGGTTATGGTGCCTTCTTCTATACCTGAAAATAACCTCATTCAAATTTTTGAAACTCATTTTCAATTTCCTGCAAATTTATCTTGAAACCAAGAGCTCAAACAGTGAAAAAACACAACAAATCGCCTTGTAGCTCTTGGAAGAAATGCATGTAACATGTCTGGATGAAAACTTGTGTGAATTTTGAGGTCCTCCATGATCAGTTTAAGGTCTATGGGTTCCTATATAACCATAGAGCCACCTTTTATTTGTTTTCCCCCTTAGCCATCTCCCTTTTATGCTACGTTGCCTTCATGAACCTGTGACACCTGCAAATAAATTCTTTGGACATCAAGCTCCTTTGCAATTGGGTGGAATCTTCTAAGGTGACAAAAAACTGATGAATGCAAAGGTGGAAAAGTTAGTGACAGAGATCAGCTTGGATGATGGGTTTAATAAATGAAATTCAAATGTGAGAGGGATATTGAAAAATATGAGGAATAAAGTGTAATGATGGCATGAGTTTATGAATATGTGTGATGTATGACCCAAACAACCAATCATGTGACTTGGGATTAACCCTAGACCTCTAAAAATACTGAAGTCTCACCATTTCTCTTTTCAACACAAAAAAAACACATTTTTGTATAGTTTTGGTAGATTTGCTACAAAAATGACAATTCGTAGTTATGTGCAGTATGAAATCTAGTATATATTATTTCTTAGCATTGAAATAGATTTACTTAAAATTTATATAATTTTATTATATATAATGAATAAATTTATTCTAAAAGATGTTTTATATAAAATTACAATATAATATTATATGCATATCAAAATTTATTATAAATTATACGTATATTTATTTTAAAATATATTTATATAAAATGACATTATAATATTATATATATGACAAAATAAGAATATTTGTCTTTTCCTCCTAAATTACACATTTAATTATATTAATTTTGAATTAAAAAAATTGTAAAAAAATATAATGATTGAAAAACGAAATTATAATTTATATTATAAAAAAATTATATTTAAATATATAAATCAATTTAATATTTTCAAAAACCTTAAAATATTTTAATTATAATATTTTAATAATTAAAATCTATAATTTTAATTTAAAATTTAAAATTTCATCACATTAATGACAAAATTAATTAAAAAACCTTGCCAAAAACCTCAAAGCATTTAGAATACTAAGCGATAAAATAGCTTTCCAACACACCGAAACATTTAGAATAGTCAGGTTTCCTTTTTATATCCCATATAAAGATTTCACGTGGCAACATAGGGAAACGGGGTTGGTGATTCGTTGCGATAGCCACCGTGGTATGTGATTCTCTTTCCAAAATAATACTTATATGTAACACGTTTACAATATCATCACACTGTTGAAGTTGAAACGTCATAAGCTGATTTGTATCACAACATTTTAATTACATATATGTTGATGGCTATACAATTTCATTTTTTAGAGTTAAATAATTTTTCAGCATTCATCGTAAACTTTCATAATTTATAAATATTTTCTAGAAAACAATACAATGTTTCTTTTCACATCTACTTATCGTGTTAAAATTCCAAACTTACGTTTAGAAAAACCCTTAGAATCGAGATTGTGAGAAATAAAATAGCATACCAAAATTTGCACAGAAAGATTTAAAAATTAAGAAACGAGGTAGGAGTTACAAAGACAATTTTAACAGAGCTTGCACATGTTTCATGACGCTAATGCTGCAACTTGTACCAGGGCAAAATGGGGCGTTGCGCACCCCTCTGCCTCCCATCCCATCATTCTAATGAACTCTTTAATTCATCTAATAGATCCCTAAAATCAAAATTACCAAAATTACTTGATGTGCAAAGAAGGAGAGAGATAGGAAATATTGTATTTTTGAGCCAATGCCGGAAGTACTCAGGCGGAAGTACTCAGGCGAAAGAATGTGGGATGATGATATTTCGGCACTGCTAGATTGATCCATAATCTATTGTATAATGCCACAAACATCACTATATCTCTTTAGTTCACCGGATGATGCATGCAACTCTCTATCCAGATCGCATTGAATCCCCTGAGCCAAGAAGATGACCACCTTTTGTTTTGCTGCTCCCATCAAATTACTGATTACCAGGCACTCCACGGTTTTCATTTCATTTAAAAAAAATTGGCGCGATTGCTGAATTTGAACTGCCCATTTTCATTTCATTTCAAAAATTTGGGCAGGCAACTGTGTTTGAAATCGGCACCGAGATGACATTGAATGCGTATTGGTGAATGATGGGATGGGAGGCGGAGAATGCGTATTGGTGAATGATGGGATGGGAGGCGGAGGAGTCCCATAGCGCGGAGAGGCGTTGGAGGGTGTGGCCAAAAACGGGAGGCGGAGCCTGGTGGGAGGAGGAAACAGAGTCGAACGTCGAGAAGGAGTCCGATGCCGGAGTCGAATTCCGAATGGGTGGTCACATCACTCCAAAAACCGTGCGGGAATCGACCGGGAATCGGGACTATGGACATGGTGTGTGTTATGGGTATGGTACACATGCTTGGGATGAAGAGAGTGTACTTAAGGGTATTAAATGGCGTATAGATTGGGAAATAAGACTTGCCGAATTTGATGGGTAGTTTCTTGTAGCTTTTTATGATTAAATTTTTAAAAATACAAAGTAGTTGATGTTTTATATTATTTATATATCAATTCTTAAGTAATAATCTCTTTTTCTATTAATGTAATAATTATTTTGTTTTTTAATAAATTTACTTTTTTTATTATGCTGTAAAGCATTTTTATTTGAAAACAACTTTTCTAACTGTTAGATGTACGATTAAAACATTCTCTATCTTCAAATTAAATACGGTTGATTAGTTATTATTAATCAGTTATATAAAATAACAGTTTTAAAAATAATGAACTTCTAAAATGGAAAATATACCAGATGAAAATTTGACACAGCCACACATCTGCATTGACAATTAAAGCCGATGGCGTTCTATGGAGTCTTCGACGGCCTTGGTGGCAGCGACGCAGGCGAACCCAAGTCTCGTGGCTGCAAGGTCAAAAGAAACCTGCGTTTCCTGCTGTTGGAAATTCTTGATAAAGTTAAATCCGATGGGCTCATCTGCGCCTACAGGTCCGAATGCGAGGCACCTGTCATCATTAATGGAAAACAAAATCCCCATTTGATAACATTTATTTATAGTTTCTCATTGAATTTTTTTTTTTTTTTTTTTCCAAATAACTGTATGTTCGAGGATTATTTGAACATTTGATAACATTGATTTATAGTTTCTGATTGGAAATTTTTTTTCTTTTCTTTTCCAAAGTACTGTAAGTTCCACGATTGGCCTTTTAAAATAGGATATACCACGTATATTTTCAGAAATATTCATGGTTCGTATTTTCGTTCGTATTTTCGTGGAAAAATTTTCTTTAAAAAACGGTGAAATTTCACTTTCCATGTTTGCAGACTGATTGTACTTCATTTTCATATCATATTTAATGTATCCCATTTGATATACCCACCGCCTCTTCGAAAGATATTTAATTTAAATTATAATCCGAAAATGAGTGAACATTGGAGTTTAGAGCATTGACATGAACTGTGTTGACAATATTATACCATGGGCAGACACTCATATGATGCTGTCAAGATACTACATTATCAACAATAGCCATTTTAAAAAGGAGTCAATTTCCCAGGTAATTAAGCATAGCCCCACAATCATTAGAATTTCCACTTTGATGTAATATAAATCTTCAAATTGAAATCGTCTACCTGATATGTGGAAATTACTGGCATAGTTGAATTTGTTTTCATTACATTTCAAATATAATATCAAAAGGGATTTGGACTGGGGTCTTCCTGAGAAAATTTACCTGTAGCCTTTTCCTCGCATACATCTTGTATCTTTCGATTCGAACCGGAGCAAACTCAGCGGCCGTGAGCTGATTTCTGTAAACAATCGAGTTCATTAATCATATTTTGGTCCGTTATTTGATCATCGAGACCATAAAGTTGTTAATGGTCTGCATAAGGCTTTGATCAGAACCCATATATTCAAACTCATTGGCGTCCGCCGCCAATGCCGATTTCGTCTTGAACTCTTCTAGCCCAAAATAGGTTAGACCGTCCGATGGAGAGGAGAGAAGATTGCAGTACAGAGACGATAGATCGTTCAGATCCGACAAACACTCGGATAAAGTAGATCCTCCAAAATAATGTGAATGTGGGGATCTCTTGTCTGCTGAATTCCACATACAGCAGATAGAGTTTCCGGTTTCTGTTTCAAGAGATTAACATCTGCCATCGCGCATGAAGTGCGCCCCGAACAGTCATGTGTAATGGAATCAATGTACAAGTAAATCGGAATGTGTATTTTCTTTAACGTTACACAATTTGACGGCTTCGTTTGAATTAGAATTACTCCGGCCATAACCCTTGCAACGATTTCGTCTTACCATGTCAAAGTATCGCACTGCCGTAGTTTTTACGAGAGTGGTTTTGACCAAATGAACTTGTAGGGCAGAAGGACATTTTGAGCTTGTGTTCAGATTTTGCGTGCTGAGATTGGGTGGTTCAGACTCGTTCGTAGGAGGCAGCTTCTTGCTCAGACGAGTGTTCCAGTGGTTCTTGATCTTGTTATCTGTTCGCCCACGCAGTCGTCGCACTCATCGTTTGAATTTGTATGGCAAATATTCCAATAATCCAAACGTACACCAAACTCTCCAAGTTCACACAGTGCTATATTTATTAAAATGTGAACTTCACGTTTTATATTGACTAAAATTTTATTTATTTTGCTATCAGAGCCAGGTTTCGATCCTCGGAATGGTGATCCTCGGAATGGTGGGCTGTGGGCTGGCCACTCTGATTGCAGATTATGAAAACAAACTTGCCTATTATTGGTGTGAGCAGCAAGGACATCTACTCATCTTGGATATTCTTTGCCTCTAACTCCACACCACACAGATGATGAACTCCGGTGGCCTTCTCGCCTGGATGGCAGTTGAGTGTATGTAGCGAAAACACATTTAGATTCTCTCGGCCCAAAATGCCAGTAATGACCGTGTGACCACTTCAAGATTCCACGCTATGACTTGGACAGACACCCCTGTCGCTGTAATTCTAGGCGCAATATTATTAAGGTACCTTTCGAAAAGGTCAGATTTTTTAATAATATTGGAAATCGTGTCGGTAACTACTATCGTGGCAAATTTTCAAACATGTCTGAGATTGCCGCGAATTTGGAAAATACAAAACCATCGTTTTAGGATTTTAATTCACATGGTTGCACTGAAAAATGCACAACCATCGTTTTAAGATTTTAAATGCAATAGAAAACCCATCGTTTTAAATTTTTAAATGCCGGATGGAAAAACCATTGAAAAAAAACAACTATCATCAAAATCAAAATCAGAACCCATTCTATATATAATAATGGTAAAAATGATTACTAAGGTTCTTTCATCATGCTTTTTTATCAATAACCACACACATAATTCCTTTTTTCAAAAGAAATAAAAGCTAATTTATATAATATACTATTACATTTATCAAAAAAATATATATTTTTATAATGATTGTAAAAATGAGTACTCTTTGATCATGCTTTTTTATCAATAACGACACATAATTGCTTTAGAGCATTAATAACCACAAACATACACACATAATTCTTTTAGAGCATTAATAACCACAAACATAGTTCACGTGGTTCCCTTTTCTAAGACTTTTATCGCATTCCGTTTTTCCAAACACAGTCTTTCATTGTAGTGTCCATATTACCACCCGCTTCTTCCTCAAATTTTAAAAATAAATGTTATAATTGTTTATTAAATAATTAAAATTTATCACGATTAACTTAAATGTTTGGATATCATTTTTATGTGGTTTAAAATCTTTCTTAATTATTATTATTTTATTCACTTTCCAAATATTTAAAAAAACAAATTTTATATTTAAATTATATAATTTCTTATTAAATATAATGAATTAAAGAAAGTTCTATATAACCATCAAAATTTAAAGTTAAATTAAATAATTATTTATTAAATACAATCAAAATTCCATTCAAATAATCATAATTTTTTGCTTTTAAATCCATTCAAAAAATCATCTTTCTTGGTTTAACAAAATTAATAAAATTTTCATTATCGTCAAATTTCATATATTATTTAGTTTTCAATTTAACCCTATTACTGTCCATCTGTGATTGGCTTTATATTCATTATAATCTGTACAAAATAATTAATAAAATTGTAAAATGAAGCGTCAAATTTGATATAATAGTTTCCAACCCTACCACCACAGCCACTTTCCTGAATGTTTCCAATCCTAATATCACAGCCACTTTCCTGGATGTTTCCAACCCTTACTACCGGCCACTTTCCTGCTTCGTCTTGGCAGCTGTATTTTCCTTTATATTCATTGTAGCTCCTATTGCCTACATACAGAGTGTATCAAATAGGTGCGTCCAGAGCTCTACAACCCAACGAGCTGAGCGTGTACTCCCCTCTTTCGTCCTCCAACTGCTGTCATTTACTTTGGTTTGTAATTCCATGCCCTTCCAACTTCCAAGCATATTGATTTAATATATATATATATATATATATATATATATATATATATATATATATATATGTGCATTTTGTGGGTTAGCTGAAAACTGTGAACCCATACATACAGTTTCTGTTGGGCTCTACCCTCTCAGCGCTGCGTGGACCCTCTTTTGTGGGTTTGGATGTTTTGTTCCCTAAACAAGGTATGCCCTTTCTTTCTGAATTCACAAACTGATATTTCCTTTTGTTTGATCCTCTTATTCTTTGCCGTCTTTGGATCTCAATGGATTTCTTGTTTTGCTGAATGTAAGTTTTATTTCTGCCGATTGAGATCAGATTGTAACCTACTTTTTACCAGTTAGATTCCTCTGTTTTGTCTTATGATTCTTTTTACGAGTCAGATTCCTCTGTTTTGTCTTATGATTCCTTTTACGAGTCAGATTCCTCTGTTTTGCCTTACGATTTGGACAACCCTCTCTTCTGATTTCAGCGACGTGGTCTCCAGCGCGCCTACAAACTCTTTGACGGTCGGTTCTGCAAGTTTCCCGTGGATTCTATATTCTGCATACGTTGGTTCGAATCCGTGCAACTTCCTGCGATCCCGGGCAGCAGAACTGTCGGCAGGATTTGAAACAGCGGTGATCTGTAAGTTCGATCGCAGAACTGTCGGCAGGACCTGTAACAGCCGCGATCTGTAAGTTCAAATTTTGCGTTTTGTCGCATATCTTTTGTATTGACTGCTTGTGGTTCGTACCAAAGAGCCTTGCTTATGGCATCTCTATGATTTGGCACACAATTACCTTAATTCTTTCTTTTAATTATAATTAATTTGAGGCAAAGCTTATTTTTTTGGGCTATCTCCATTTAATGCATGGTTGCATATACTGCTTATATACAGCATTGTTGCCATATACTGCCTAGGCGAGCCTTATTTCAGCGGCTACCCGCGCATTAATGCGCTCAGGGGTGGAATGGCCGCCGTCGATTAAAACCGTAGATCATCGTGCGGTGGCCATTCCACCCGCCTAGGCGAGCCTTATTTCAGCGGCTACCCGCGCATTAATGCGCCCAGGGGTGGAATGGCGGCCGTCGATTAAAACCGTAGATCATCGTGCGGTGGCCATTCCACCCCTGGGCGCATTAATAGGCGGATAGCCGCTGAAATAAGGCTCCCCTACTGCCTATATATGGCTTACAGTTGGATTTAAACTACTTTAAATTTAAACCGTAGATCATCGTGCGGTGGCCATTCCACCCGCCTAGGCGAGCCTTATTTCAGCGGCTACCCGCGCATTAATGCGCCCAGGGGTGGAATGGCCGCCGTCGATTAAAACCGTAGATCATCATGCGGTGGCCATTCCACCCCTGGGCGCATTAATAGGCGGATAGCCGCTGAAATAAGGCTCCCCTACTGCCTATATATGGCTTACAGTTGGATTTAAACTACTTTAAATTTAATGATGAACAGAATATGCCACACCCCAATAAATTGGGGATAGCTAGACATTTTGTATGATGCCATGGAATATTTATTGATATGAGGGCAAAGTTTATTTCCTGGGCTATCTCCATGAATGTGCTGTTGCATATACTGCCTACTAATAGATTTAAACCATTTTAAATCTAAGAATAGGCAATATATGTCACACCTCATTAAATTGCTAATAACCCAAAATATAAAACTCGCCTTAATTTCAGACATTTTGTAACCCAAAATATAAAACTCGCCTTAATTTCAGACATTTTGTATGATGCCGTGTGGTATGTATTGATATTGGGGTTTTCTAAGTTCAGACATTTTGTATGATGCCGTGTGGTATGTATTGATATTGGGGTTTTCTAAGTTCAGGTTACAATATCAGGTACTGTCTTTTATGTGTTTTTATCATTTTGCTTTTGTTGGTGTCGCTGTTCTCCAATATGATTTGCGATCAAAAGATTGGACATGTGCTTTCAAGTTTTAACTGCATACTCTGTTTGGCAAACAGCATAGATTTATAGGTTGGATGGCAAGCAGGATATTTGTAGGGTTTGTGGACATTGAAGTAGTTATCAATTCACAGTTGCATCTGTTAGCTGTTTTCCATTCAAAAGAGGGGTGATTTGTTTGCTATAACAAGGCAGATATCCACTTGTGCAGTTCGGTCATGGATGATGCAGGTACCAAGCTTAAGAGAGAGAAAAATAAAATTAAGCTGCAAAAATAATAGAAATATTAAACTGTAACTCAAAACATAAGTCGAACCCATAACAGATCTGATTACGGGAGCATATCCTGTGACAGATATCTGAATGTGAGCATGTCGAACAAAGTAATTTACAGAGTATAGGTTTAACCAATAGCAGATTTGATCATTGAAACAAATAGTCTCAACAGATATTTGAATCATGGTCGTTGTGTGTCAATGCTGATGCTGATCGTGGTCCTTATAACATTTGGAATTTAAATAAAAATTATATTTGTTTTTCAGTTAGAAATATGTTAAAAGTTTCAGTTCTGATTGCCTTTAGTTTATAGAATAGAATATTTTGTATGTTAGTCTTTTTAAAAATAATTTTTCTTTAAATGAAAGATATTTGATTTAATCTTTCATAAATAAACTATGTGGGTGAATTTATGTAAGTATTTTATTTACTTTTAGATAAATATTTTATTAATTATATTTTTATGGATAAATTTTGTAAAAAAGTTTTGGCCATAAATTAAATAAGTAAAGGTAAATTAGTCAATTCATATATTTATGAGATAAATATTTTATTTATAATAATTTTATTGATAAAATTTATATAAAAAAATATTGATTCACACATTTGTTTTTTTTAATTGTTTCACAATTTTTTTTCATAATTATACAAATTATATAAATATTACAATTGTAAAGTTCTTTTCAAACTATTAAGATATATTATTTTATGTTTTTTCTTATTATTATTTTTTAAGAAAAATGTGTTGTAAATTTCATTTCATATTTATACTAGTGATATAAATATTACAATTGTAAAGTTATTTTCAAATAAGATATATTATTTTAAGTTTTTTCTTAATATTATTTTCTAAGAAAAATGGATTGTAAATTTCATTTCATATTTATACAAGTTATATAATACTACAATTGTAAAGTTTTTTTCAAACTATTAAAATATATTATTTTATGTTTTCAAATTATCAACATACATTATTTGATATTTAGTTTTTATAGGAAATTTTATTACAATTATATATATATATATATATATATATATATATATATATATATATATTTTACATTATTAATTTATAATTTTGACATATATATATGACAACATTAAATTTTTTCTATTAAATTCTTGAAAATAAAAATCTTTATTTAAAAAAAAAAATTTAGTTTAAAAATACACCTTTTCTATCCCAAAATGTTATATTATTATTATTTTAGCTTTCCCAACTCTAATTTGCATTTTTAGCCGATCCTTTATCTAATTTATTCTTAGTTATTAACTTACCTAAAAAAGTTAGAATAACATAGTTTACATCTCAAGTGGGTATATTATTGAATTTTATAAAAAAAAAGTTTTTAGAATATAATTCAAAGCAACATATTATTGAATATATATATATATAAGCTTTACCAAGATTTAATTTCAAATCAATATAATCATGCTTATTTAATTATTTCATCATCATTAAATTTCATAAAAGATGATAAGTAGTTTTGATTTTAAAATAATAATTCAAATATCCATGAAAGAAGTTTTTTGATCATTTTTTTTCTTTAGCATTTTATCTAATATTTTAGGGTGTATGTATTTTCCCATGAAGTATACATGTTTCAAGAGATTCTTGTGCTCATAGTATATGGATTTTTGAGGCTTGTCTATCTTAGAAATCTTTCTATAGTGATATTTATAGGGTTTTTCACCTTATGGATACTCTTTAGAAAGGCGATTGTCTCATATATCATATGGTTGATGGTAAGTAAAGTTTGTCACATTGAGTTACAATATTTTTAATTGTTAATATTGTTAAAATTTAGAAGTAGAGATAAAAATGAAAACCAATTGAAAACTTATGGGACATTGTTTTCCCTTTTCAGATTTTATAATAAACTAAGAACTTTCTAGAATTATTTTGGAGTGAAAAAAAATAAATATATCTTTCTAAAAATGTCTAAGACTAACAATTACCTGATTGACTAACTCACTTAACAATGGGAGAGATTATTTTTTACCACCATCCCTTAATCTCAATTACTACTTTTATTAGCATTTGCAATACCTTAGTTTTGTCTCTGAAACTCCAAAAGTAATCTTCCCATAGGTTGGTGAAAATATATGCTAGTTTATCTCTATGTCTTCAAATTTGAGGAAAGCATCTGAATAAAGTGACAATGAATATCAATATGCTTCATTTTCTTGTGAAACACATGATTCTTTGATAATGCAATTGTTGAGTTGTTGTCACAAAAAAAGGGAGTTGGTTCCTTTTCTACAGGTGTATTATCTTTCAAAAGTCTTCTTAGTCATACTGCTTAGCATGCTATTGTAGTAGTTTTTACGTCTTTTGGTTTCAAAGAAGAAATGGAGACAATGGGTTGTTTCTTAGAAGTCGATAAGATCAAATTTGTGCCCATATGAAAAGCATTTTTTGAGGTTATTTTTGTATCATCAATACTGCTAGCAAAATCATTGTTTGAGTATCTTGTAAGTGTGTTGTCTCTAGAACTTGTGTACCAAAATCCATAATCAATTGTACTTACAATATACATCAAAATATTGATTCCAACTTTCAAGTGAGATTCCTTGGGAGGCTCCATAAATCTATATATGTGACCAATTCCATACATAACATCAGGACTAGTCGTAGTAAGGTACATGAGGTTGCCTACAAGACTCATTTATAAATACAAATCAATTATTTTTCCATCATCTAGCTTGTTCAATTTTGTTGCTATTGCAATAGGTGTCTCTGCTAGTTTTCATTTGTCCATCCTGAATCTCTAGGATATTTGTAGCATAATTTCATTGACATATGAAAATCCCTTAATCATATTACTTGACTTCAATTCCGAAGACATACTCCACGATATCAAGGTTTTCCATCTCAAATTATGTTTTCATAACAACTTTGAAATTATCTATATAATGGCGAGAACATAAAACACATACACAAATATTTTCCCTTAGATCCCAAAACCGGGACTACCAGAATTATTTTTCATTATATTCCTTTCAATGTTACAATACATATATATACATGTCGAAGAATTCATAAACCCCAATCCATTAACCATGGATTAAAACATAACTGTATTTCCCTTGACCAGATCTACAAAACACCATGGGAAGAAAACCATCGTGCCCAAAACCATGTGCAAAATCCATGCACAAAACCATAGGTAGGTCTTTCAACCTATTACACCCCCCTTGTGACCCCCCTGCTATGCCTGACACAACGAACAGGGGGGCCTAACCACCCCCCTGTGACCCCCCCCGCTCGTGCGATTAGTCATGGAAAGAATATAACACACACCCAATATTCCCCCACTTGTTGTTTTCATTTCCATACAGGGGGCCACAAGAGAGCGTAGTCATTGTTCCAACCCTGCAACGCCCATTGTTTCTCTACACTAAGAAAACTTCTTAGTGCTCAAAGACTTAGTCAATGCATCTGCAACATTCTTCAAATTGTCCACCTTTACCAGTAACACCTTTTTTTCATCAACCATATCCCTCACAAAGTGATATTGAACATCAATGTGCTTTTTCTTTGAATGATAAACATGGTTATTTCCCAAGAACATTGTACTTTTGCAGTCACAGTCGATCCTTATAGCTCGTTGTACCAACCTCATACTTGAACATAATCTCTGCAACCAAAATGATTCCTTTCTTGCATGAGTGGTTGCCATGTATTCAATCTATGTAGTTGAAAGAGCCACTACAGACTGCCTCTTACTCATCCAACTGATTTCTCCTCTGAATAGGTTAAACACATATCCACTTGTAGATCTTCTATGATCTAGATCTCCAGCTGAGTTTGCATCAACAAAACCATGAATGTCTAAAACTTTGTCCAATCATGGTCTGAATCGGTAGCACAGACCATAATCACTAGTGCCATGCAAATACCTAAGAACCTGCTTCATTGTTGTCCAATTCTCCTTCCCTAGTTTTGACATAAACCTCCTCAATACTTCCATTACATGAGCAATTTTACACCAAGCTATCGACTGCACTTGCATATGGAACACGAGCCATGTCCTCTTCCTCTTCTTGTGTCTTGGGACACTGTTCAACAGATAATTTTACACCTACAGGAATAAGAACCTTCACCGGTTTACTATCCTGCATATTAAGCCTCTGAAATATTGTCTCGATATAATACTTTGGTTTAACCAGAGCTTCCTTTTCACCTGATCTCGTTTAATTTCCATGCCCAAAAGATAGTTTACAGGACCAATATCCTTCATGTCAAATTTGGAGGACAATTGGGTCTTAAAATCCTAGATAATTTCTTTGTCATTTCCAATTAGCAATATATCATCCACATACAATACCAAATAAATAATAGGGTCACCAATTAATTTAAAATACACACAATGATCTGCTTTGTCTCTCGTGAAGCCAAGTCCCTGTATATATGTATCAAATTTCATATACCACATCCTTGGTGAGTGTTTTAACCCATACAAAGACTTTTTTAACCTGCATACCAGCTCTTTCTTACCCTTCACCGCAAAGCCTTCGGGTTGCTTCATGTATATCTCTTCTTGTAGATCCCTGTGAAGAAATTTTGTCTTCACATCCATCTGTTCTACCTTAAAATCAAAAGTAGCAACACCATATAAAAGTAATCTAATAGAAGCTACCTTGGCAACAAGAGAAAAAATATCACCAAAATCAATTACCGACACCTGGGAATAACCCTTTTCTACCAACCAAGATTTGTATTTCTCCACCTTGCCTTCTACATTCATCTTCTTCTTAAACGCCCATTTTCTTCCAATGGGTTTCCTTCTAGCTGGAAACTCTACCAGATCGCAAGCCTCATTTTTTTTCAAAAGTTGCCATTACATCAACCATGGCCTCTTTCTAGAGTTTTCCATCCTCTAAATCTATTGCCTTCCTAACAGTTCTGGGATCATCATGAGTAATAAATAAATCAAAATTTGAACAAAAATTAGATGGTCTATACCTTTCTGGCTACCTTATTTCTCGAATTGATCTTCTCAAAGCTGGAGTTTGTGGCTCTTCCTCTTCTTATTCTTGTTCTGTTGTAGAGTTTTATTCTTCCTCCTTTAGCTCAAACTCTATATTCTCATGTTCCTTTGGTAGGATTTCATGTTTAATAACATATTTCACCTCTCTAAACACCACATCTCAGTTGTACACAAACTTGTTTTTGGGTTCCAAAGCCTATAACATTTTAAACCATCCTTATACCCAATAAATATGCACCTTTCACATTTACTATCCAACTTGGTTCTTTTCTCCTTTCAAACATGTACATATGCATCAAATACAAATACCCTCAGGTGTGAAAGGGATGGTTTCTTACTAGTCCATACCTCATGTGGAGTCTAATCCTCCAACGTTGATGAAGGTGATCTATTAACCAAGTAACATGCAGTCTCAATTGCGTATGCCCAGAATTATTGTCCTAACTCGACACCACTGAGCATGCGTCTTTCCTTTTCCATCAACGTCTTGTTCATTTTTTCTGCAACTTCATTTTGTTGAGGCGTGTATGGAGTAGTCTTTTGTCGTGCTATACCATACTTCTTATAGAACTCTTCAAATTCCTTCTTGCAAAACTCTCCACCATTATCTATCCTCAACACCTTTATCTTCTTCTCTGTCTGGTTTTCCACCAGAGCCTTAAATTCTTTAAACCTGTCAAAGACTTTGGATTTCTTCCTGAGGAAATATATCCATGTATCTCTTGAGGATTCATCTATAAATTATACCTACTACACAAATGTACCCAATGATGGAACTGACACAAGTCCAAACACATCACTGTGCACAAGCTACAATATCCATTTCTCCCTCTTAGCACCATAAGGGAAACTCGAATTTGTTTCCCATATACACAACGTTCACAAAAATTGAAATCTAGAGAAAAATTAGACATACCTTCTACCATACCATTACCATGCAGTATTTGAAGGACCTTCTTTCCAATATGTACAATCCTTTGATGCCATAACATGGTCGTTTCTATAAAGACCACAAGGTTTTCTGCTCCACTTTCAAAATCCATAGAATTGTTGCACCCATCAATAATAGTGCTACCCAGAAGCTTGTAAAGAGTTTCAATATGAACTCCTCGCATCAATACTAGTGCACCCTGAACCATATTGAAGGTATCCTTATCGAACTTTGTTTTTACACTTGCATCATCCATCTTGCTTCCAGAAATCATATTTCTAGCCAATGTAGGAATATGAAAAACTCCAAGAAGTTTTCTAATCCTTCCACCTTGCAACTTCGACTTGAATTTTCTACATCTAACAATTATGGCCTTCCAGTCATCCCCTAGGAAGATATTACCACCATCATATTTCTCATACTCGCAGAACCACTCCCTAGGGAGAGTGAATTGATATGATGCACCTAAATCAATCAACCATGCCTCATTATTTGCATGTATAGTTGAAGAAGAAGCCAAATATGCATGGTTTGCATGATTTTCATGTATACTTGGCATCAATACAAAAATATGCATCTTATTCCATAATTAGAAGGATTTCAGCCTCATGAATGTGAAATAACCCAAAAAAATTTATTTAATCCTTGCAAATTATGGAATGAGTGTGTATTTGTTGTTTTGTGTAAATTAGTAAGTTTTTTGGATTGTTTTTTTGGACCTTGGAAGTTCTATAGTATAAAATTTAGGAAAAATAAGTTTGACCATATTGTATCTCTCATCTAGAAAAACTCACCAAATTTTGCATTGCTCTTGAATTAAAATACATCAAATGGCAATACAATGGATATTATGCATATAATTCAAATATTTTAAACTTATCAGAATATCAAACAAAATAATGGAAAACTCGTCATATGTTAGACTAGGGTCATTTGGTTCGATAAGACTTAGATTCATTTTTTAAAATTCAAGTAAATGATACATATAATGTTCACTCACACTTGGGAAATAACCAAATATATATACCATGAATGATTCAATAATCAACCTGTAACTATAACAAAAGAAAAAGTGAGATCAAGAATAAATGCAAAATAAAGAGTCACTTATTATAATTATCTACGAGGGTTTTTATGTACGAGATAGTATCAATGAGAATTTTGAAAATAAGGGACAATACAATGATGACCTTGATTGCATATTTTGGAACATAGAGAAAGTCTATCACACACAAATCCCTGCTGCTTGGTGAACTCGGTCGTGAGTCTAACTCTCTGTTGACAAGTCAAACTTGCCAGAAGCGAGTTAGATCGACACTTGCGGTCCAGACCCTGGCTTGCTAGGCGTTATTCTCTACCCTCCAAGTCCAACTTACAAGCAGATGGAAACACTTGTTGGTGTTGAATATAAATGCTATAAGAAAAAAAAAATGGATAAATGTCAGAAGAAAAAGAAAATGGATAAATGTCAGAAAGGAAAAGTAAACCCTCATTTCCTGTTATTAATTTAGGGGCTATTCTCTACCCTCCAAGTCCAAAAGACAAGAGATGGAAGGAAACACTTGCTGGTGTTGAATATAAATTACAGAAGAAAAAGAAAATGGATAAATGTCAGAAAGGAAAAGAAAAACCTCCTTTCTAATGATCTCAGTGTGAATCTTTTGCTAAATCAAATTTGAACTCTTACCCTTCCGCCTTATCAAGTTCTTTCCTTACCAAATCCAAGATAAATTTTGAGGCCTTGGAAAAAGATAAAATGAGTTAAGCCTTTAGTTTCGAGATTTTGCAAAGAATTGTCTACAAGCAACACCCATTGAATATGCGCTTTATAATCTCCACTAGGGTAATTTTAGTTTAAATATGTGTAAAATTATTTGGGTTTGATATAGTATAGAATTTTGGAAAATTAATCCCAACCACTGTGTTAAATAAACTGACAACAACCATACTTGTGGTACAGAAGCAAATCAAGAAAACATAATTTTATTGCAGGTTGCAGATTTCTTTTGCACATGAAGGATGTGGCTTAAATGAAATTCTGAGCAAGAGTACAAATTCCCCATTCTGCAACACATGAGACAATTAAAGTTAAATGGAAATTTAATGCAGGGTTGGTAAAAACGTATGGTTATACATTAATTCCGCAATTAATATATGTATTGTACATCATAGAAAATTATTTTTGTGCAATCACCTATCTCATGTCTTAATATTTTGACTTTGTCATGAATGAATGTATTAGAAATGTATTTTTTGAAAAACAAGTAGGTAAAAGTCTTTTGCATTGTGCTGGAGGTAAGTCTGAGAAGTTTTAGAGAGAAAATCTTTGAGCAATTTATGGTGGGCGTGTAAAACATCTAAGTTACAGGTTTTACAAAGAGTTAATCCACAACTCCTGGTAAAGTGTAAATATCAGTAAAACTCGTGTTTACTTGGTGAAGGAGTTGCAACCTCCATTTTTCCTGCAAATTTATTTTCTTGTGTCTTGAAATAATAATATAAAGTATAGTTTGTTGCGAGCTGCAACCACTCTGTTTTATTGCACAAGTCAAATTTGATTTAATTTTCAGTTTTAACTCAATTTTAATTGCACAAGTCAACTGTGATTTAATCTATGCAACTGTGTTTTAGAGGAATACTCTTGTATTTTAATATTTCACATGGTATTCAGAGCGGGTGTAAAATTTTTATAGTATCAAATGGTAGCATCAAGCAAAATCTTGACTAATCCTCAAATACCTCAGTTTAATGGAAAAAAATATGATTATTGGGCTATAAAAATGAAGCCTCTATTTTCCATTCTGTCTACCTAACCCTGGTGTGGAATAGGCGGGCGGCCACCAACATCCACCTAGATCAACCCTCTCCCCTTATAAAGCAATGTTCCCCATTACATTGAGTGCCTCCATGAGATGGGTAAACTTCTGCTAAACTTGGTCCTTGGTGAGCCACTTGCCTTGGTGTAGGAGTTGGCCAACTTTGACAACTTGATATGGTTGGATCTTCAGCTAGCGAGTGTTCTTGATTTGTGTGTCCGTAATCCAATCAATTGTGGCATGTTCCATGCAGTTTGGGTTTAACTCTGTTGGTGTGAGTTGTTTTGCAATGTCTAACGTGTCCACTAATGGTGGGAAGTATGGTCGAAGGCGGTCCACGTTGAACATTGTGTGCATGCCAAGGAATGAGGAAATGCTGAGCTCAAAAGCATTACCTCCCACAACCTTGGTAAGGGTGTAAGGGACATATCAAAGTGGTATGAGCTTTCAATGGGCTACGCTAAGATATTATTTCTATAAATGAAACGAAACATTGTTGCCCACCTGAAACTTGTGTGGCACTCGATGTGGATCATGCCGCTACTTGTACTTGGAATTTGACTTCTCCAATCTGTCCTAACCCTGTTGGCATATGTGTTGGATGTGTTCAATAAATTTGGTCTCTTTATCAGCCTTGGGAAATACATTTGTGGATTATGTCTGTGTAGTTGCCTGAGGCATGGAAACATCAATCAGACATAATGGTTGAAATCCTAGACCCACTTTGAAAGGGATTGGACCAATCGATCCATGGAGTGATCTATTATAAGTGTGATGCACATAGGGAAGACTCTCATCCCAGGTTCGTGGATGTTTGGAGTTGTACATGCGGAGTATGTGCGCTATCATCCTATTGACGACCTTCGTCTGGCCATCAGTCTAGGGATGGAAGGAATTTGAATTGGTGAGCTTGGTGTCCAATATTGTCCAGAGGCCTGAACATAATGTGCTCAGGAACATGCTATCCCGATATGATATATTGGTATGCGGGATCCCAAAATTTACCCACACTTGTTCAAAGAAGAGTTTGGCAATGTCCTTTTTTGTGATACTCTTCTTGCAAGCCGCCAATATAGTCGTCTTAGAAAATTTTTCCACGACCACAAATACATAGTCATTACCATTATTTTCAGAAGGGAGGCCAACCATATAGTCCATGGAGATGGATTCTCATGACTGGCTGGGAGTAGGTAAAGTAGTGTACAAGCCTTTCTTCTTGATGGTGTCTTGGTAATGGCGTAGACAATGCAAGATTTGTTAGATTTCCAAACATCCAGTCTGATTTTTTTCCAATAAACATACTTTTGTAGTACAACCATAGTTTTCTCTACACCAAAGTGTCTTGTGGCCCGACTGTAGTGCGCCTCCCAAATTAGCTTGCCACGCTCGCTTGAAGGAACACAAAGGTAGCCCAGGTAGCATATTAATGCATCCTGGAGGTGGAAATCGAGAACTTTCTTTCCATCTTACTAGAATTTGGTATGTGGAGGTGAACTATGGATCATTTTTGTATAGTTTCGGCCATCTAGAGGTCTCGTGGTCACAAGAGTTGAGAACAATAGTCAGTGCTAAAATTGGGGGCTGACTAAGGCAGTCTGCCACATGATTGGTGCATCCTTTTTTGTATTTTAAAATGTTCAAGCGGAATTGTTGCAGATATGTAGACCACTTATGATAGCAATCATTTTTCAACTTCCCTTGTGTCTATATAAATTGAAGAGGTCGGTGATTCGTGTGGATGACCATCTCCTTCCCTAGAATGTAATGCTTCCATTGCAGACAACCCTGCGCGATGGAATACATCTCTTTATCATAGGTGTGGTAATTTAGAATTGTATTGGAAAGTGTCTCACTATGGTAGGCCACTAGATGCCCGTGTTGGGTGAGAATTGCACCAATAGCATAGTCAGAGGCATCTGTCTCAATTTCAAAAGGTTGTTGCGGGTCTGGTAGTGTGAGTACTGGTGCAGAGTAGAGGCGATGCTTAAACTCAACAAACGATTTCTGTTGGGATTCAGACCAAGAAAATTTTTCTTTCACCCTTCCCTTAGTAATTTGACTCAAAGGCCAAGTGATATGATAGAATCCCAACACGAACCACCGATAAGAATTTGCGAGCCCCAAAAAGTTATGAAGCTCTGTTAGAGTGGTCAGGGCTGGCCAATCCCAAATGATTTCGATCTTAGTCGGATCCACATGCAAGCAACACTCATCTATGATGTAACCCAGATATTGAACCTGTTTCATGCCAAAGGTGCGTTTCTCCAAGTTGGCACACATTATGTGTTTCTAGAGGGTTTGAAGGACTTGTCGAATATGTTGCAGGTGTGTTCTTCCCAAATCTTGTTGAAGGTGAGGATGTCGTCCAGATAAAAAACCACAAATGAGTTGGTGAAGGCTCACAAGATGTCACCCACTAACCTCATAAAAGAAGTAGGGGAATTTGTCAACCCGAAGGGCATAACCAACCATTCAAAAATGCCTTCCTTGGATTTGAAGGCGTTCTTCCATACATCTGTGAACTCTGTTGGAACCTAGTGATAGGAAGACTTAAGATTTATTGGATGAAATACCTGGCCCCCTTGAGTTGGTCCAGAAGGTCATCATTCTGTGGGATTATATACTTGTTCCTGACAACAATTTTGTTTAGTGTCTGATAATCAATGCAGAGCCTCCAGGTCCCATCCTTCTTCTATACAAGTACAATTGAGACCCAATAAGGCAAGGAACTTGGTCGGATGTGCCCTTTTTACATATTCTCTTGGATTTGCCGCTTGATTTCTTAATTTTCCAGAGTGGAGCGACGATATATCGACCCATTGGGTAGAGGTTCTCCGGGAGTCCGATCGATTGAATGCTTGACTTGACAGTGCAAGGGTACCCCTGTGGGTGAGGAGAATATGTCCCTCTATTCTTCCACGACTATATCCACCTGCTTCTACTGCGTGGAGGAACCCTTCCCTGGGGCCATGGATGTGGCTACAATATGCCACTTACTTTGAGAGAAAATCAGAAAGAAAAAAAATCTCCGAGTCTCAGAGATGATCTTACTACATTTCATAGTAGAGACCAAAGAGATGGAAATAGGCGAGGCTACTTCTGGTATCTTGTATAACTTATTACCCAAAGAAATAATAACAGAGCAAGGTCTAGTCTCATATCTAGAATTTCGCTTCGATAAGTATGGTTTTCCTAATAATACATCACAATCTTAAAGAGGAGCAACATCACACATTACCTCATCTATGAAGGGCTTTATGCTATAGGGAAGGCGACATTAGTGGTTGTCGCAGAGATCTCGTCCTTGGTGAATCCACCTGATGGTGTACGATTGTGAATGTGTTGTAGTTGGTAGGCCCAACCTTTTCACGATCTCCACTGAATTGAGGTTATTTTGGCTCCCGATGTCGACAATGAACTACAACAAAGAACCCTTCACCCACATCTATGAGTGGAAGAGGTGTTCCCCCTCCTCTAGATCTTCAGGTACAATCTTATGGATCTTGGTAGTAGCCACGGTGACACTAGGCTGTGCATCAATGATTTGATTCCCTTTTTCATTCCCCTTGTCAAGTCATGACTCAGAGTCATAACATGCGTCTAATTCAAAATCCTATAGCTCAGCCACCAGTGACTGCTTGGCCCAACACTCACTTGTGTTGTGAGTGGAGCTCTTATGGAACTCACACCACTTTCTCGTGTCTGTTGGTTAGCTTAATTGTCGGATTAAACCTCTCAATATTAATTATCAATCCGGGAGTCGTAAATGCGAGTCGTACTGCATATTGGCTCAGTTTAATGGCCAGAGTATATGAGTTTCCTTATTAATGATGAACTAGGTGCTGAAATGAAATACACATTTTCTCGCAAATAAACAATCTCGAAAAGGAAACCTACCTAACCAATTTCGTTCAGTGCAAACTTCATAATGCAATTAAACTACGAGGAAATACAAAGCAATCCTCAAACATTCTCGCACTTAAATTCTACTTTAAAAAGCTCCTATGATATCTTGAAAACCGTAATCTAATTATTCCTCTCTAACACTCAAAACTAATCTTGAGATAGGCAAAAAGATCACACATTATAAATTCACACCTTAAACTAACTACCCTTGATAACAAATTCAAGACTTAAATTAACAAAAGAAAGTTCATTCTAATAATAAATTCGAACTTTAAACTAATGAGAACTATTCTTTATACCAAATTCAAGATTCTAAAATAACAAAAGAAACAATCCTGACTATTGTTAAAAGACAACTACTTTACTTTATGTAAAATAACACTTAAAAAGATCCTATTGAAAATAATATTGCAAATCACCTATGATAAACTTTCAAACATTTTAATCTAGATTAAATAAATCAAGCAAACCATGTAACTTAATAATGAAAACAAAATCACTCTACCTGCACATTTAAACCTGCACTTCAAACTTGCTCTCTTAAGGAAATGATTACACTACGAAAACACAAATGATTCTAACTAAAATTAAATCTAATTATTAATATTAAATCAATAAATAAACAAATTAAATGAACATTAAATCTGCAAATATTCAAACAAATTAAGTAAGGCAAACCATTACTAAAACTAGAAGTATTAAAATCTATTCTAACTCCTTAATAAAACTCAAGAATTGAAAAACTAAATAATGATCTAAGTGCAGAATTAAGAAATATTAGATACTACTGAAAAGCAATTTAAAACAAAATATAAATTAAACAATTTAGATTAAAAATATTAGATACTATTGAAAAACAATTTAAAACAAAATATAATTCTATAAATTAAACAATTCCTAAATCTATGAAAAATGAGGACTTGACTCCAGGTTGCGGTGGATCCTTTCCACTCCCTGGAGCAAGTCCGAAACTAACCCAACCGTTAAAAATAAAAATTACAATGCTTACATAAAAAAACAAATAAATGTAGAGCCAAAATTTATTAAATTAAATCAAAACCATTGCTTCAAACATTAATGAACAAATACATCAGCTGTTGGGCAATCAGAATGTCGGATCTACATCTGAACAAATCGATTTTGCATTGAGAAATCTCCCTAATCGCTGGACGAACTTAATGATTTTGCGCTCTCTACATCTTCAAAAATTGATTGCTTCTTTGATCTTCATTCTAATGGATCGATTCCCTCCTATCCAATGCGCAGACTCCCTCATTCTAATGCGCAGTTACTTAATTCTAATGGGCCAACTCCATTCTTAATGCATCGCTCTCCTTATCTGCACACAGCTACTACATATCTCTATCTATCGACTTCTCTCCCCTGATCTAATGCACAAATCTACCTTTTATAGCAGTGGAGCTGCTCTTGTTTGCCCAGAACCGTATTTATAAATAGAGATTTTGTTACAATAGATTTGATATCAGAAAAATCGATTTCCACAACTGCATGAATTATTTGCCGGAATAAGAATTAGCTTGAGACAGACTGCCGAATTCAAGAAATCGTTCCCCTTTTTGTGGGATTTTGCTATTGCTGGAAGATCCGTTCGTGGCTCCTGGAGGAAATTCGAACTTCATGTAGCTGGTGGAGGCATCGCACAACTGGATGAGGAACTATGTTTGGTATGAATGATTTGAAGACTATAATGCTAGTACCCATGGGTCTTGGAGATTCATACTGAATCGGATCCTAAAATGGATTCTTCCAGCAGTATTATTTTACTGCCACATCTGCATGATGCCTAGAATTCCTCCAATTCCTCTGCAACTATTTTAGCACGACCCAAAATGATGTTGGTGTGATTATCATTCTCCACTAAATTCAGCTTTGCTTGTGATTACTTTAAATCGAGAATTCTGCGATATGAAGAAATTGTCAAGAGATGGTTCATTAACGGGTTCATATATATCGTAAGTGTCAAAAAAATATCTCATCAACTGCTCCAAGCAAATTTAATCCTCATTGTAATTCTTTCTCAGGCTTCCAAATTACACCCCAAACAATAAACATGATCATGTTCTTTGTTAAAGTTGTGCATCGAGAAATACAAGTAGAAATATTCTTGACACTGCTCACATAGTTGGAAGCATTTGTCACAAATTACTTTCCTACAATTGAAACAAGAATTCTGTTGACTCTCTGTGGAGCAGAAGAAGCATGAATTTCCTTGGTTTTTTTAATGGAACATGAGGAGCAAGAAGTTTCTTTTGAATTTGATTTACTGATACACAATAGGCTGTCAGTCAATGTACTTCTAGAACTGCTAAAAGAGGCATCTCCATAGGTATTTTCTTGACCTTAAATCACTGATGCTTTTGGCTTTGATATATCCCCGTTGGAGCTCAAAATCGAGCCAGAGCCAACTCATAGTTTCTGCAACGTAGACATAAATAGAGAGAGCATCGTCCTTGGTCAATTTGGATTGAGGGCGATCTGGGCATGTAGATGGAGGGCGCCTTTTACCTATCGTCTTAACCTTATTAGGTAGATATGACAGATCACAAACAAATTTTTTTACATCTGGCAGTTTCACCTTCTGATGTCACCCATTAGCTTTACCTTCTTCATCAAATGTCGCCTTGCAATCTGGCTTGTTAAGCATGTAAGTTCCACCATAAACAAAACTGAGCCATGAAAAGGCCTAAGGAAGTTCTCCCAACCCATACAATGGGTATATGTATGTTGAACCTCCTTGGAAGCGTGCAAGAGATTCTGCACACAGCTTTATCCTCTTCACTGTTTCCAAGGCAGGCTCACAAAGATAGTTATCATCACGATAAAGTGCCAAGGCATGCCCAATGATGCATGAAGCCTAGTAGACCATGGTGTCGCTTGAATTAATAGTTTTATTTGAACTTTGTCCATTGTGAGAAGTTGTGCCACCATTTTGAGGATCGTCAACTTCCATAGATCCTTGTTCAAAGTGTCTCCTATCCTGATTGTGAATTATTTGGAGAATTTCCATCGCTTCCTCTAGAATTATGGTTTATATGTATTTTACGAAAGGGCTAACAATCATTTGAGAGTGAACTGAGATTTGTTTTAATCCCCAAACATAACCAGAGTAGCAATATTCATAGAGACCCAATACGTTCACGTTTAGGAGTGGTCTTTAGTGGAATATTCCCCTAACGATAACTCTTTCACGAAGCCGAATTTTTCCAAATGGTTTCTGGGTTATAGGAAACATGGTGCTTTGAACACAACCCACGTCTCAAAATTTAGATATTCTGCTCCATTTGGTTGAAAATTTGATATTTTCACCTACAGTAATTCAACTACCCAACTGCTGCTTTTATTCATTTGGTGAATTCGCACTCGAATGCATTCCTGCATCATACCTTCCTGCAACTAAGAAGAAATTTATTAAAATTTAAAAACACTCATCAAATTTACTAATAAAAAGAATAATAACTATTGTTTCTAAATTCCTCTAATTAACAACATAATGGATTAATAATGATTAAAAAAACCAGGCACAAGTATGTATTTATTTGATAAAAATCATAAAAATTTGGACAAAGATGCAGCTCAACGGTGTCCTTCTTCATCTTCATGGTGTTGTTCTTTTCTTGCGACTTCAACGAATTATCCTGGGTCGCCCCGACTTGGCTTTGTCCTTTGCTCTGTGGTTAGGGGGTGCCTTTCCCTTCCTTGGGATTTGATGATCCAAAATCTCACTTTTTCTATTTAAACTTATGCTTAATATTGACAGTGTATCGATATGTTGTGCCGAGCGAGGAGATGAAGAGGAACTCAATCTCATCCTAGATGTACCTATGGAGAAAACCATGATACCCAACTTTCGTCCTTCTTTTCACAATAGGTTTCCAACTAGTTCCTGCCATGGGGGGCAACTTTGAGAAGTGAAGAAGTAATATTTTCCCGCCTGGAAAAATCATGAACAGAAAAATATCCTTCTATCATATTTAACCATTTATCTATGGCGTCTGCATCTATCTGAGCTTCAAATATGATGATGTCAAAGTTAACTTGTACCTTAAAGGGTGTGGCACTTCCAGAGTGTTTGTTAGAAGGATATGTGTTGCCTTTGGGTAGTCGTTGTAGGATCTCGGAAAAGTTGTCAATCATCGTGTTCCTCTGTCGCTTGAGGGCTTCTTTAAGCAAGATTGTGAAAGGATCTCCTACCCCCTCGTCTTTCTTCTCTTTCGCCATGGGAGGCTGTCGGGGTTTGCGAGGTTGGTCTTACAAAGGTTCGACCAATTCGAGCCCTAACTCTTTATATCTCGACCTCGTTGGGTAACATGCAAAGAAAAACTGAGAAAGAGCAGGCCGCTCTGATACAACTGATTTGAAGTTAAGCAGGAACGCACAAAATTATAGATATAACCATACCTATAGAGATGCAGTCTAAATAGCACTTCATTTCATTAATATCAAACACTGAAATAAGGTTACAAACATAGTGGAAATAAACTAGCTCGGGTAATGGTAGCTTCTCTTTGAATTGTGTTATATTGAAGCTTGAAGGCCTATTTATTATTGAGAAAAAATGGAAAATCCTAAATATCCAAAAACCTAACCCTAGGAGATGAAGCGCCAAAACCATGGGCCCTGTTTGGGTAAATTGGTACATCAACTTCCTGGGGTCATAAATTTAGCATATGATCTTCATTTGACGTGCACAATACGTCATTAGAAATATCTATCCAAGGAATGCAACTTTCAAGTGGAAACATCAATTGAAAACTCATTTTTTCCCTAATTTTCCCCAAAAAACGTCGTTTAGGGCGTCAAAACGGCTCCGGAAGTTGAGGACCCAAAAAACTACCAAAAATAGTAAATTGTGCTACAATTTAGGAAAATGAAACTTTAAAAGAGACAGTGGTGGGGGTCCAAGTGGAATGGGCGGGTGGCCACCAACATCCACCTCGATTATTTCTTCCCAAAATATTTTCGATTTGGCGGAGAATGGGTTCTACGATCCAACAAATGCAACATCATACAATGCCTTGTCACAAGCATAAAAGAGTTTGTTGAGGAACAACATGAAGAAGGACTCAAAAGCCCTCTTCTACATTTTTCAAGCAGTTCATGAAATTATTTTCCCAAGGATTGCAGTAGCAACAAAGTCCAAGAAAGCATGGGATACCCTCCAAACAACCTACTAAGGCATGGCAAAGGTGAAGATAACAAAACTGTAAATAATAAGAAGATATTTTGAGACGATTTTTATGAAAGAGCCTAAGAATATAGACTCATTTTTTACACATGTAATTGGACTAGTTACTCAAATCAGGTCTCATGCTGAGACACTTGAGAAAAGGAGAATAGTTGAGAAAATTTCGAGAAGTCTACTAGCAAGATTTGATTCCATTGTTGTGGCCATAGAAGAGACAAATAATCTCTCTCAATTTTCAGTGGATGAGCTTTATGAATCATTTATTTCTCATGAACATAGACTGAATAGAGCAACAAAATCCTCAATGGAGCATGCCTTCAAGACACAAGTTTCATTTTGTCAAGTTAGAGGCAGAGGAAGATCAAATGCTAGAGGAAGAGGAAGAAGCCCACACAGAGGCGGGGTAGAGGCAACCCTTCAAGTTCAAGTGGAAGGGGAAGCAATCAAAATTCAAGTTAAGGCCCAAGCAAGAATCAAGCACAAGGTCAGAGGTATGATGAATCTCAAGTTCAATGTCATTATTGTAATAAGTATGGTCATTATGCCAATGATTGTAAAAAGAAGCAACATGATGTAATTTACAACCCAATTCCAAATTTCACAAAGGAAAAATATAACCAATATAACATGTTTTTAGCTTGTAATGTAGCACAAGAAAAACAAAAGGATGTATGGTTTCTAGATTCAGTGTGCAATAACCACATGATAGGTAACATAAAAATGTTTTCCAATTTAGAAGCAAGTGTGAAATCTGAAGTGACATTAGGGACTTATAAAAAATTATTTGTCATGGGAAAAGGAAGAGTCAACATTCTAATAAAGAAAGGGGGGGAAGGAGTACATTTCATATGTTTATTTTTTCCCTGGCTTGAAGCACAACCTCATAAACATTGGACAACTCATGCAAAAGGGCTACAATGTCTTTTTCAAAAATGATGAGTGCACCATTTTGGATAATTCTCCAAGGAGAGAATTGATTGCAAAGTTCAAATGACAAATAATAGAATGTTTCCTCTCAAGTTAAAACCATATTTGAATGAATAAGGTGCCCAAGCACAACTATCAATGAATTCACAAGAGAATGAAAGAAATGTAGCAGTTGTCACACAAGTAAAATTTTAAGCCGAAATTAAAGATGAAAACTAGTTATGGCATTTGAGATTTGGTCATCTCAATTTTGGAGGTTTGAATTTGTTGCATAGGAAAGGCATGGTGAAGGGATTTCCACTCATAGAAAAACAAGACAACCTATGTGAAGAATGTATGTTGGGAAAGGAACATAGAGAGACATTTCCAGCAGGAAAGTCAATAAGGGAAAATGCACCTTTGGATATTACCCATGCATACTTGTGTGGACCAATGTAGACATCATCAATTGGTGGTAGCTATTATTGTTTGACTTTCATAGATGATTATACAAGGAAGACATGGGTCTACTTCCTAAAATAAAAAAGTGAAGCTTTTGGGTGCTTCCGCCAATACAAAGCTCTTGTTGAGAAGTAAGGTGGACACTACATCAATGTTTTGAAGACTGACAGAGGTGGCGAGTACATCTCAAATGAATTCCTACATTTTTTGCGTGGAGCATTGAATTCACAAGAAATTTACAACAAGGTATACACCTCAAGAAAATGGTGCCACGAAAAGAAAAAATAGGACCATTATGGAAACGACAAGGAGTATGTTGAAGGAAAATCATTTTCCAAATGATTATTAGGATGCATATGTCGCTTGTGCAACATATATCCTTAATAGGTATCCAGCCAAAATTTTTAAGTATATGGTTCTTGAAGAGGCATGGAGTGGAAGAAACCATAGTGTCACTCACATGAGAGTGTTCGGGTGTGTGGCTTATGCATATGTCCTGGATGAGTTAAGGAAGAAGTTGGACAACAAGGGGGAGAAATGCATATTTGTTGGATATAGTGATGAATTCAAGGCATACAAGCTCTACAATCCATCAACCAAGAAGGTCATAATCAACAGAGATGTGCAATTCATAAAAGAGGAAGCATGGGATGGAAGTTTAGAGATTACATGTTATGAAACCATCTCCAGAAATAGAAGAAAAGAGGGATCAACACCTTAGAAATAGCCACTTCGAGGGGGAAACCTCCAAATACATTACATAAATGAACAATTCTTGGATGATACAAATTAAAAAACCTCCTTCTATATATAGGATTCTATGGGGTCTTAATATAATCCTAGCCGACCTAACAATAATAATGTAAGGGCACAATAATAACAATATTAGGGTTACATGGGTACAACAATAACAATAAGGGGGTTACACTAACAACAATAAGAGACTATACTAGTAATATAGGGACCTAACATGCCCCTCTCCTTCAAAAATGTCTTGTCCTTAACGCTTGAGTAGCTCCAAATGCTTATGTATAAAATTCTCATCCGCCCATGTAGAATCTTCAGTGTATAAGTTCTTCCATTTGATGAGATACTATGAAATTGATTGATTTCGTAGCTGTTGAGTTCTTGTTTTCGTGACTACTTCCAGTTCCAATATGATTTTTCCTTCTTCATCAAGTTCTGGAAATATTGTTTGAACTGGAATTTTGTCCCCTATAACTTTCTTTAAGCATGAAACATGGAAAACTGGATGCACTCACAAAGAAGTAGGAAGCTCCAATTTGTATTCCATAGTACCAATCTTTTGCAACACCTTGTAAGGACCATATTAATTTGGCGATAATTTATTATCCTTATTAGCTTGCTTGAGGGACATTTTTTTGTATGGTTGTAGCCATAAAAATACGCAGTCTCCTACATCAAAACTTCTCTCGCTGCGATGTTGATCTGCCTATTGTTTCGTTCGATTTTGTGCCAAATTTAGGTTATCCTTTAAGAGTTGTAGAACTTCTTGTTGATGCTTGATGTGATATTCCACTGCTTGAACCTTAGAATTTTCTTCTTAAAGATGATGCGATGGACGGTGGATGATATCTATAAAGTGTCATAAAGGGGGTCATTTTTGTTGCAATATGGAAGGAAGTGTTATACCACCATTCAACGAGAGGTAACCACTTGACCCATTGTGTTTTCTTATCAGATACAAACCAACGAAGATATCCTTCCAAACATTTATTCACTATCTCAGTTTGACCATCAGATTGAGGATGATAAGATGAGCTATGAGCTAGTTGAGTACCCAAACAAGAAAATAATTCCGTCCAAAAATTTCTAGTAAAAATGGGATCTCTGTCGCTTACCATAATCTTTGGGTTTCCATGTAGCTTTTGAATTGTTTCCATAAATGTAGTAGCAATTGTACTTGCTTTAAATGGATGAGATAATGCACAAAAGTGTGCATACTTGGTAAGTCTATCAACTACCACCATGATGACACTTTTTCCTTCGGACTTAGGTAAACCTGTGATAAAATCCATTGAAATCTCCTCCCAACGTTGACTTGGAATGGATAAAGGTTGTAGAAGTCCCGGGGTCTTAATTGTTTCCACTTTATTCTGCTGGCAAACCAAACATTCCGCCACAAACTTTTGAATATCAGATTTAAGGCCATCCCAAAAAAATTCTTTCTTCACCCCGTGGTAAGTTTTTAAAAATCCTGAGTGTCCTCCTAAAGGAGAAGTGTGCAATTCCAGAAGAATCTTTTGTTTTAGTTGGGAATTCTTACAAAGATATAAGCGATCTTTGTACCATAGGGAATCATTTTTCCAACTAAATGTATCAGATGTACTAGGATCTTGCTGCAACTTTTGAATGAGTGTCCATACATCTTTTTCCTTCTTCCATTCATCTCTTGCTTCGGTTATCCAATCTGGTTGGATAATAGATATGGCACAAAGCAATGCTTCCACCTCTTCATTCTTTCTTGAGAGTGCATCTACAACAACATTTAGCTTCCTTTTTTTGTAGATTATTTCAAAGTCATAACCCAACATCTTTGTGACCCATTTTTGCTGCTCTTCTGAAGATAGTCTTTGTTCCAAAAAGTGTTTAAGACTATCATGATCAGTTTTTACCTTTAAGTGTCTTCCCATTAGGTAAGTTCGCCATTTCTTTAGTGCATGCAGTATTGCTAACATTTCCTTCTCATAAATAGGTTTCTGTAAATACTTTCCTTTGATTGGACGACTTTCAAAAGCAATGGGTCTTCCTTCTTGCATTAAAACAACACCAATTCCATTTCCTAAGGCATCACATTCCACAATAAAGGTTTTTGTGAAGTCTGGCGTAGCTAAGACCGGTGCTAGGCACATTGCCTCTTTAAGATGTTCAAAGGCCTTAGTTGCTTCATGAGTCCATGAAAATGCATCTTTCTTCAATAATGTTGTTAGAGGTGCTGCTATTCTCCCATAATTCTTAACAAACTTGTGATAATACCCTATTAACCCGAGAAATCCTCGCAACTACTTTATGGTTGTGGGGACTTTTCATTCCTTAATGGCTTTAATTTTGTTAGGGTCTACTTTAACACCCTTGTGAGATACAATATGACCCGGATATTCCACCTCTTGTACTCCAAAGAAACATTTGGATATTTTTGCATATAATTGTTTCTCCTGCAATAGTTTGAGCACCCTGTCAACATGTTCAACATGATCCTTCCAATACTTGCTATAGATTAGTATATCATCAAAAAATACCAGCACAAAATTTCTAAGGAAGGGTTTGAAAATGGAATTCATCAACCCTTGAAATGTAGAAGGTGCATTGGTAAGGCCAAAAGGCATGACCAAAAATTCATAATGACCCTCATGAGTTCGAAATGTTGTTTTTGGAATATCTTCAGTCTTCATTCTAATTTGACGATATCCTAAACGAAGATCCAACTTGGTAAAATAAATTGCTCCATGTAATTCATCCAATAATTCATCAATCACAGGAATGGGAAATTTATCTTTAATGGTGAGCTTATTGAGCTCCCTATAATTCGGACACATGCGCCATGATCCATCCTTCTTGTGTACAAATACTACAGGAGCAGAGAAAGAACTTTGACTAGGTTGAATTATACCCGCCTCTAACATTTCTGCAATCATACATTCAATTTCGCTCTTTTGGACATAAGGATATCTTTAAGGCCTGATGTTTGGAGGAACACTTCCTGGAATCAAATGAATAGCATGATCATGATCACGAATAGGTGGGAGTCCTTTGGGAGTTTCAAACACCTTGGAATGATTGTCCAAGACTTGTTGGAGATCTGCAGAAATAGATGATTTTGATGTTGCAACTTCTAGTGAGCATAATTGTGCAATTACGCCTCGCTGTTCTTTATTTAGAAGCTTTGTCATGACATTAGAGCTTATTATCCTTCCTGGCTTCCCCGCAATACCCCGTAATTCGACTTCCTTTCCTTCTGAAAAAAATTTCAAGAAAAGTTCTTGAAAATTAAAATCTACCGTCCCCAAAGATTGTAACCATTGTACTCCTAGTACAACATCAGCACCTCCCATAGGAATGGAAAGCATTGGACTAGTCAAGACATATTCCCCCATGGTTAGCTTGATATTATGGCATTTTCTAGAGCAATTTATAGTTCCTCCATTTGCAACCATCACTTGACATTCTGGTGCTGGGTATAGGAAACAATTTAATTCCTTGGCTACCTTACGATGAATAAAATTATGGGTGCTACCTGAATCAATCAACACTATTACCCTTTTCTTCTTGATATGTCCTTCTATCTTGAGAGTTTGAGGAGTGGTAATTCCTGCCAGTGCATTACACGATATGGTCGGATTCATTTCTTCCTCTTCTAGGGGTGGTTCCTGGTGTATATCCTCTTCTCGTTCATTTTCTTCTTCTTCTTCACAATCTATGTAAAATAATTTCTTCTCAGCACACTTATGACCTTTAGTGTATTTTCTATCACAACTGTAGCAAAGCCCTTTTGCTCTTTTTTCTTCCATTTGTTGTGGTGTCAACCTTGTAGGTTGTGGAAATCTAGGCGTAGCAACACTTCCTTCTTTATAGAAGTGAGTGGTAGGCTTCCTTGTCGCCATAATTTTACATTCAATTTTTCTTGCCAACCTGAATGCCTTCTTCAATGAATCAGGTTCCAAAACGCGAACTTCATGTTGGATGTTATCCTTTAAAGTACCTATGAAGAGATCAATCCTGTGTTCCTTTGGAATATCAGTTACCCTTATATTCAATTTTTGAAGTCCTCAATGTGCTCCCCCACTAAACCCTTTTGTTTGAGATTTATCAATTGGCTAAAGAAGGTGTTGCTCTTTGTATCCTCATAATGTGCTATCATTTCCTCCGTAAAAATTGACCAAGTGACAATTTTTTTATGGGAGCAAAGCCATCGATACCATACAAATGTATTTTATCTAAATGTAAAGTTGCAATGCATACCTTTTGTGGGTTTTGCACATTATTGAGATCAAAATATTTCTCCATCTATAGTATCCATGTTACAAGATCCTTGCCATCAAACTTTCTCACATCCATCTTTGGAATATGATGGTTATTCAATCCAAAATTAGAGTTTATAAAACCACGATTAACATTTATTTTGTTCTCATCATGAGTTTCCTCTACTATCTTTCCACCATTAGGAATCATTTCTTGTATTAACCTTGTGATCAAACCTTTCATGTTTGCTTTTAGATCATTCTTCATGTCTTCCATGTTGACTTTCATTTTTTCATCGATCTTAGCTTCCATGCCATTCTTCAAACCATCCATCTTAGCTTCCGCGCCTTTCTTCAAAACTTCCATTTCATTTTTTGTTGCTCTTGGTGAGAGTAAAATTTGGTGCACTTGCTCTTGTAATTTTGATATGTCATGTTGCGCTTCTTCCTCTTCATGAGTCATAGTAGAGCCTTCTAAAGGCTTAATGGGTGTTGAATTCTTTTTAGGTGGCATTTTAGAACCCAATAGTGATATCTGTGCTTCAATATTCCCTTGGAATCTCTTCAAACTGATTTGTCACACAAGACTTATGCAATTCGAAAAAAAAATACACACTTTTTTCTTGCTTTTAAGGACTTCGATATTGAAACCGAATTATATTTGTGATTTCAGATCTTCAATATCTGAAATTCGGCCCTATAGTAGCCCTCTGAATCATCTTTCAAATTCCACAGGTCTAACCTGATTTGGATTCTTCAAGGAAAAGTTATGCCCAATCTCCCACAATGACCTAATTATGTACTGATTCAGTAGAGCGAACTTGTATAATGTGCCACATGTCACTGTTTCCTCCTTCGGCTCTGAAATTGATACATAGGAAATTGCAATCCGTGTACTTGTGGCCAATTTTTAGAGAATTCCAATCCGATGCTCAGAGAGAGAGTTATGGCAATTTTCCCACGGTCATTTCTTTGAGATGAAATTCGGGAGCTTGAACAAACCCTAACTTCCACAGATCATATCTCTGAAAATATTGCGAACCAAGATCTTAAATTTTTATAGGAAGCGCTTCAGGATTTCGGCTTTGCTCTGTAAAAATTTCATCTTCTGAACCTTCATGGAAAAAAATTTATAGCGAAAATTCCACAATGACCTATTCAGGTGAAATTCAGAAGCCTGAAAAAAACCTAACTTCCAGAGATCATATCTTCATAAATATTGTGAACCAAGATCTAAAATTTTTACACGACGTTCCTTGGGATTTCGGCTTTGCCCTGTAAAAATTTAAGCTTCTGAACCTTCATAGAAACAAAGTTATAATGAAATGCCACAATGACCTGTTTGGAGTAGCGAAACCCTAGAATCCAAAGTTTTGATACCAAATGTTATGAAACTAGCTCCAAAAATAGAAGAAAAGAGAGATCAACGCCTTAGAAATAGCCACTTTGAAGGGGAAACCTCCAAATACATTACATAAATGAACAATTCTTGGATGATACAAATGAAAAAACCTCCTTCTATATATAGGAGTCCATGGCTCATAATATAATCATAACCGACCTAACAATAATAATGTAAGGGCACAATAATAACAATATTGGGGTTACAGGGGTACAACAATAACAATAAGGGGGTTACATTAAAAACAATAAGAGACTATACTAGTAATATAGGGACCTAACAATACAATCAATGTGAAAACATGTATACCACATGAAGACAGAGAGGAATTGACCACAACAAGTGATTCCTCAATAGTGACTCCTCATACACCTATACAGTCTCAACAAAGTTGTCACCAAGTGACACCATCAACAAATAATAGAACAATGTCACGTAGTAAATAAAACACTTCTCAAAAGACACCAAAAATACCAATAGTGTCATCTACTTCAGCGCAACATCAAGTGACTTGTCAAGCCCATCTTCTGCAGGCATAAGAAGACAAAATTTCAGAAATTTAAGTGAAATTTATGAGAAAAATGAAGTTGATAGTAGTGTTGTTCTGAATTATTTTTTTGCATTATTTTGTCATGTAGATGACCCAATCGATTTTGAAGATGCAGTCAAAGAGGAGCATCCTCAAAATGGATCACAACAATGGATGAAAAAATAGAAGCAATAGAAAAGAATGACGCATGGGAGTTAGTCGACCTTTTGCAAGGAAAAGAATCAATTGGAGTGAAGTGGGTCTATAAGACCAAGAGAAAATTTTAAGGAAATATTGAAAGGCATAAAGTAAGGCTAGTTGCCAAAGGATACAAGTAGTAGCATGGAAGAGATTATGTGGAGACATTTGCGCTTGTCGCAAGGATGGAGATGATGCATACAATGTTGTCTATTACCACACAACATAAATGGAAAGTATATCAAATGGACGTAAAATCAACGTTCTTGAATGGAGTGCTGAAGAGGAAGTATATTTTTCTCAATCACTTGGTTATGAGGTAGAATTCCAAGAAGACAAGGTGTATGGGTTGAGGAAATCTCTTTATGTGCTGAAGCAAGCACTGCGTGCATGGTATATCATGATAGATGCTTACTTGAAGGACAATGGCTTCAAGGAATGTGATGGTGAGCTTACTCTCTACATCAAAGAGAGTGATGGTAAGCTTCTTATTGTTGTTTTATATGTAGATGATTTGAATTTTACATGAAGTGATGATTTCCTCATTTTTTATTTCAAAGAAGTCATGAAAAGTGAGTTTGAAATGACTCACTTGGGGTTGTCAATGTATTTTTTGGGCATATAAGTGAAGCAAACATAAAATTGTATGTTTATTTCTCAAGAAACGTATGTTGCAGACATTTTGGAGAGGTTTAATATGCATAATAGCAAGGCCACACCAATTGCAACTATCATGGGGTTGAATTTGAGCAAGGAAGATTGCAACAGTAATGTCAATTTGACGTTATACAAAAGTATGGTGGGCAGCTTGATGTATTTGACAGAAATTAGGCCTGATATAATGTATGCAATGCGTTTGGTTTCAAGCTTCATGGAGACACCTAGGAGACACATTGGAAAGCAGCCAAAAGGAATTTAAGTATGTCAATGGGACAAAGGGGTATGGCATTTTTCACACTCCTACAAATGATTTTAGGTTGGTTGGTTACAGATAGTGACTGGGCAAGAAATGTTGATGACAGAAAGAGCACGTAAGGATATGTTTTTCATTTATGTTCGAGAGCCATTTCATGGGCCTACAAGAAGCATCCCATAATGTCATTGTCAATAGCAGATGCTGAATATGTCATCGCAACAACAACAATGTGTCAAGAAGTTTGGATGAGAAGAATGTTGAGGGATTTATGCCATTAACAAGAGGGAACAACAACTATTTTCTGTCACAAAATTTTTGCAATTGCACTATCAAAGAGTTATATTTTTCACAAGAGGAACAAACACACTGACACTAAATATCATTATATAAGAGAATTGGTTAACAATGGTGAAAATGTGTTGCCACATTGCAGGTCACAAGAAAAATTTGCAGACATATTCACAAAGTCATTGGCACGTGAAAGTTTTGCTTATCTCAGAGATTGTTTGGGAATTGTAAATGGCGACAGTTGTGATTAAGGGGGAGTGTTAGAAAATTAATCCCAACCACTGCATTAAATAAACTAACAACAATCATACTTGTGGTACACAAGTAAATCAAGCAAGTGGAGTTTTACTATAAGATGCATATTTTGTTTGTAGGCTCAAGGACGTGGCTTAAATGAAGTTCTGAGTAGGAGTACAAATTTCCTATTCCGCAACACATCAGATAATTAAAGTCAAGTGGACATTTAATGCAGGGTTGGTAAAAATGTATGGTCATACAATAATTCTGCAACTAATATATGTACTCTGCAACATAGAAAATCATTTTTGTACAATCACCCATCCCATGTCTTAATATTTTGAATTTGTCATGAATTAATGTATTAGAAATGTATGTTTTGAAAAACAACTTGGTAGAAGTCTTTTACATGGTTGTAGAGGTAAGTCTCAGAAGTTTTAGACATAAAATTGTGGAGAAATTTGTGGTGGTCACATAAAACATCTAAGTTACAGGCTTTACAGTGAGTAACTCTGCAACTCTTGGTGAAGTGTAAATCTCGACAAAACTCATGTTTTACTTGGTGAAGGAGATACAACCTCCATTTTTCATGGGAATGTATTTTCTTATGTCTTGAAATCATAATATAAAGTATAGTTTATTGCAATATGTTTCTGGAAATTTAACTTGTAGTTTTTACTATGCAACCACTAAATTTTACTTTGTTTATTCTAAATAAATTTTCTTGAGTTTTAGCTCAAATTCAGTTCTGCAAGTTAACTAAGATTTAATCTTCGCGATTCTGTTTTAGAAGATGACACGTGTGTTTTAATCTTTCATAGAAGAACGATATGTTCACCAATGATATTATTGTTTCTGACATAGTGTTTGGTCGTAATGTAGACAATGTATCCACCAATGAAATGTTGTCATCAAAGTACGCAAAATACATTATAAAACAACAATATTAAACAACCGTATATAATCCAAATCAAGTAATCCCATTCCAAGTCCAAACAATTACTACAATATTGACTCTTACACATATTATATAGACTTACACCTCTAAAATATAAAAGAAATGAATTTACACCTCCTATTTGAAGGTCACCAAGTACACAAAGAGAGTAGTAAAAAAAGCGCAAAAGCTCCCATAACGTAGTTAAAATAAACTGGTAGAAACTGTAGTGAAATATTCTCACGAATAACAAACGTTGAAAAAATCATCCTCAAAGTCGTAATTTTGACAAGTTCAGACCATGATCGAATCGTTTGCATCGACGCTAGCTTTAACCATGCGATTACAATGTAGCGCAGCAACGCACGCACAATCATGTGACACATTGTAAGAAATACGGTATACTTGAAACCATAGTTGCCCAACAAGTACTTATTCAACAGTAAAACCCTGATGTTTGGAAAATACCATGACCATATCAATACGAAGGTAAAATACCTCCGCTTCATGGCCGGAAGCTTGGACTCCATTATGATTCACCTCATTCTAGGGTCATTTGCAAATATTCTTAGAATTTACCGGCAATGACTCCGTGAAAAACGAAAACATCAATCAATGATACACATATTTCCTTGGAATTAACACTTGTAATACATGTGCCGTGCTCCATTTGTAATAGATGTGTGGTGCTCCATGTTCATGTTAAAAACAATTTATCAACAATTTATATTATTTAATTTAATTAAACATTAAATAAATTTTTGGCCCATCTTGTGACCACTTGTCCAACATACTATAACATCTATCATGCATATTCGATAAGGTGCATGGTTTCAAATTATTTTAAGATCATCTACCAGTAGATCTAGTCCCAGTCGAATGAGTAGAAGCCATTGAAGTTGAATTATTAGCATCAAGCCCACCACCACCTCATATAGTAGCAGTGTATGGTTAGGAGCCATCGAGTTTCCACTTCCTTCTTTCGAGAATAGGGAATACCGAATTCTTCTTTTCGTGCCATATATGGTTGCTTATTCCATGAGGCTCCACAAGCAGGATTGGCTAAATGTGGATCGAATGTGCGCTCGATTTCTAGATTTTAGCTTTTGAGAATAGTTTGATGGAGCATAGAGTCAGTTGATGGAGGAGAAAAAGCATGTTTTTCCTTCTTTATCTTAGTGAAAGAAGTCAAAGATATTTTTTCCCTGATCTCTCTTTCATAGGCTACTGGTTTTTGTTACCTGTGCAGTCAGCTTATTCTTCTATAGGAATGTAAGCCAAATCCAGTAACATAGGTAGTAGCAAAGGAAAAGCCAGTTGATCCAATCGGTGCAGTCGATCCAACAACTCTACTAGTAGAAGTAAATCTAATAGAACCACCAGCAAGATCATTAACAACATCGTTAGTAGGAGGTTAAGAAGCACCATGGTAAGAAGGGTGAAACATCTATAACAGTAGCATATCCAAGGGAAGATATAGATCTAGAAGCCCCACACCTTGGAATGCACGAATTGGCATATTGATAACAAAAAGATGTTGGCTCGGCTTTGAAACTGACTATTCAAGTTGGCCGACACGAACACTGGCACTTGAGAGCAAAAACAATATCGAGTGTTTGACTAGCTAGCAAGAGTGGGGAATAAAGGGCAAAATTCTTATAGTGAAACCCCTAACTCGCAGTTATGACCTCTTATATTTTATAGTCATCTATCATGTATTGTCTACCTAACCTAAGAAAAGAAATTCAGATTTTAGTTTTAGAAGTTCACCTTAGAAGGACAAGGGTTTTCAAAAATTGGTTGCATAACTTAGAGAAATGGATTATGTTGTTGCCAACGAGTCATCGAGTATGACTAGTTTTATTTGCATGTGAAGTTCACAAATAAGAATGATATGGAATTACTAGGATACAAGGAGAAGGATACAAAATTACCACAATATCTGCTCATGTTTTCTAATAGCAAGTATTCCACTTTCTTCCTCAACATTTGGCCAATCTAGGTAGTTTTACTGGTTATGTTGCTCCTGCATTTGGAATTGGAACTACATATTGTGCAACTCTTGCAACATATCGAGTCTGTAGGATCATATTAGGTTTTCCTGACTATTACATCAACTGTAGCAGTGTAGTAGTTTTCAAGCTTGCGAAACATTTTTAGATATGTTTTCAAAGATGTGAAATGACAAGAGATGACAAAGCCCATATGTCATCAAGATTGAAGGTTATCAAACTTAGATGCAACATATCGAGTCTATAGGATCATCTTAGGTTTGCCTGTCTACTGCGTCAACTGTAGCAGTGTAGTAGTTTTTGTGCTTGCCAAGCATTTTTAGATATGTTGTCAAAGATCCGAAATGACAAGGGATGATAAATCCCATTTGTCATCAAGATGGAAGGTTATCCAAATTAGATTCAACATATCGAGTTTGTAAGTTCATTTTAGGTTTGCTTGTCTACTGCATCAACTGTAGCAGTGTAGTATTTTTCGTGCGTGCCTAGCATTTTCAGATATGTTGTCAACTATATGAAATGACAAGGGATGAGAAAGCCCATATGTCATCAAGAGAGAAGGTTATCAAACTTAGATGTCATAAGCATGGAAAGAATGGAAAATCAAGAATGGAAAATTGATGGAGTTAAACATTTATAGCTAAACATTTATTGTGAGTAATGGGAAAAAAAAACAAGCTAGTAATGTATTGGGTCTACTGGTTTTACACGCTAAATTAATATAAGCTAACATGGATTGGTGTTTTGGGAAAAGACCAAATAAAACTTCAGATCATAGATCATAGACATTAGTTAAACTTTAGTTAAAATCATCATGATAATTTTAAAAAATTATATAATTTTTAAAACTCTCTTAAAATTTTGGAAAAAGTTTAGATACTTGTCCACATTAATACATAGCTGAAAATGGATTACTATAGTCCCTTGCGCATTAGTACATGGCTGAAAGTGAATTACTATAGTGCCTAACCCAAAGGTATAATAAGATAAATTTTAACCAATAATAATAATAATTATTTCATATTTTCTAATTAATTTTAAATAAGTGTAAAGTACCCTCCGGAGATAGGGATGGTTGCATTGCATCAACGTCAAATTCTTTCATAATTGTAAGTGATGGTTGCATTGCATCACATCAACGTCGAATTCTTTCAAAATTGTAAAATATTACCGACTCTAGTATTTAGAAGCCGTGTTTTCAGCTATTTGTAAACCTGGTATAGCTGGTATAGCAGTGAATAGAGGTATGTTCCGTAAATGTTATGTTTGGAATTTTTAAAGCATGCATGTGTCTCCTCGGTCAACCTGCTCAGCCTATCGCTCTAAGTTTGAAAACACATGCTGTGGAAGTTCTCTTAATCCTGCCCCTTGAGGAGTGGGATGTGGGTTATTGACGCTAAATTCAAAAAAAATATTATTTTAGATACAAGTTAACCGCCAAATATAAAGTTCGCTCTTTTTTACAATTAAACGTGGTAAGCCGTACTTGTATTCATTCATTAATATCAATGCTCATTTTTTTCAATCTTTTCTCATTCCTCTCATCGATCTCTCTTTCAGGCGAAGTGTTCTCCGTCTTCAATCGGGGGCAACATATCTCTGCCTGCAGGACGTCATACTTATAATGGAGCAGGAACCAGCTGCATACCACGTTTTCATAAGTCACAGGGGACCCGATGTGAAGAAAAGCCTTGCCAGTCTTCTCTACAATCGCCTCACAAATTGTCACGGGCTCCGTGTCTTCCTCGATAAACATGATATTCGTACTGGAGATACTATCTCCGATGTGTTGGAATTTAATTCCAACTGCAACATAAACAACTGGACACAAAATATGATTGCCGCAGATATTTTAGCAAGGCGGATGGCTGAAAGTCAAGCAATAAATATGCAGAAGTTATTGAGCCTGCATTCAGCCGATTTTATTTACCAAAAGGCAGCACGTTAACTCCCACCGCCTATCTGCATTCAATACGCAGATAAAGATTAGAAGATATTTTGCATTTTTTATATTATAAGTCAAAAATGTTTTTGCTTATAAATATGTTGAACAGCAGTTCATTTCAAGGTTAGAAGAATGTTAGAAAACATTTTGAGAAATTGCAGAAGGCAGAGAAATAGACAGAAAGGTAATAGAAATGTTAGCAAACAGAGTCGTCGTGTTTTGGGAGCAAAGATGCATTCTGCTGTGCCGTTTCAAGAATCACCAGAAGCCAGAAGTGTTGCCGAAACACATGTTTCAAGAATCGTTCGTTTTTTATTTTTTTTACAGAATTTGTAAAAACAGAGTATGGAGTTTTTGATCATTCCAGAACTGTAGTTCTGAAGAAGTTTGTAATTTTTATTGTCATTTTTATGGTTAATAGAAACAGAGCTTTTCTCCATATCCTCTTTGTCCAAATTTCTCATTTCTTTGTGTTGAGTTGAGGAACTTTGCTTCCTCTGTTTTGTTTGAAATTAACAGAAATTTCCATCATGGTATCAAAGCTGGTCTAGGCACTCAGTGAGTCAAAAACAGAGTTTGTTTTTCCACTGTAGGAGCTGTAAGAAGCTTAACTGAGCAGATTTCTCCAGCAGAGAAAGTTCTTGCTTGTTTTTTATTATACAGTCAGCATCTTTTCTTTTCTTTTACAGCGAAGATGGCAGATGCTGGAAATGGTTTGAAAAATTCCCAACTGCCACAGTTTAATGGGAAAAATCACAGTTATTGGTCCATAACAATGAAAGCATTGTTTGCTTCTCAAGGAATATGGGAGCTGGTTGACACTGGTTATGCTGAACCTGCAGATGCAGCAGCGTTGGCTGCTTTGACAGTAGCACAAAGAGATCAGTTGAAGAGCGACAGGAAGAAGGATGCCAAAGCCCTCTTTTTTCTCTTTCAATCAGTGCATGAGAGTGTTTTCCCACGGATTGCAGCAGCAACAAAATCCAAGGAAGCATGGGATATTCTCAAAACTGCTTATCAAGGCATGGAGAAGGTGAAGACTGCAAAGTTGCAGATGTTGAGGAGAGACTTTGAAACACTCAGCATGAAGGAATCTGATACAGTAGATTCATTCTTCACTCAGGTTATTGGATTGATAACTCAGATTAGATCTCATGGTGAAATTCTTGAAGAAAGAAGGATTGTAGAGAAGATCTTGAGAAGTTTACCCTCAAGGTTTGAAGCTGTTGTGGTAGCAATAGAAGAAACAAAGGATCTCTCACAGTTCACAGTAGATGAACTGAGTGCTTCTCTTATGTCTCATGAACATAGACTGAGTAGGGGAACAGATTCCTCTTTTGAGCAAGCATTCAAGACTCAGATGTCTTTTGGCCAAGGAAAAGGTCGAGGCAGAGCAAATAACAGAGGTCGTGGAAGAAGCCAAAACAAAGGCAGAAATAATCCTGCAAGCACAAGCGGAAGGAGCTGCAATCAGAACCAAGATGAAGGTTCAGGAAAACAGCAAGCTCATGGACAAAGGTATGACAAATCCCAAGTCCAATGTCATTATTGTAAGAAATATGGGCACTATGCCAATGAATGTAGGAAAAAGAAAAATGACATGAATAGTAGGCAAAATGCTAATTTTGCAAATGAAGAAGATAAGAATCCAAATATTGTGCTGTTAGCATGTAACATTGCACAAGACAAACAAGAAGATTTTTGGTTCTTAGACTCAGGTTGTAGTAATCACATGACTGGAAATATTGCAATGTTTGCAAATCTGGATGAAAATGTGAAATCTGAGGTAACAACAGGAACTGATAGTAAGATATATGTCAAGGGTAAGGGCAGAGTCAGTATCCGAGCAAGAAATGGAGAACAGATGATTGTGCCAGAGGTATACTATGTACCGGGTCTGAAATGTAATCTTTTGAGCATTGGACAGCTCATTGACAAAGGTTACAATGTGTTCTTCAAAGATGATGTGTGTACAATCAGAGACATACCTCCAAGTAAGAAGATCATTGCACAGGTGCAGATGACCAGCAATAGAATGTTTCCTCTCAAACTCAGGGCAGATTTGAAGGAAGGTAGAACTATTGCAGCTGTCACACAAGAAGTCTTTCAGGAACAGGTGAAAGATGAAAATTGGTTGTGGCACTTGAGATTTGGACATCTCAATTTCGGAGGCTTGAATCTGTTGCACAGAAAGGGAATGGTAAAGGGATTGCCATTGATCGAGAAACCGGACAACCTTTGTGAAGGCTGCATCTTGGGCAAGCAACACAAAGAAAGCTTTCCAGCAGAAAAGAGTATAAGGGCCAAAGCACCATTGGAAATTGTTCACTCTGATGTGTGTGGACCGATGCAAATACCATCATTTGCCGGAAATAAATATGTTTTAACTTTCATTGATGATTACACCAGAAAGACATGGGTGTATATGATGAAACAGAAGAGTGAAGTGTTTGAGAAATTCCGCCACTTCAAAACTCTTGTTGAGAAACAGTGTGGGCATTACATCAAAGTGCTCAGAACAGATAGAGGTGGAGAGTACATCTCCAAAGACTTTCTGCGTTTTTGCAGAGAGAACGGCATACAAAAGCAGTTCACCGCGAGGTACACACCTCAGCAAAACGGTGTTGCAGAAAGGAAGAATAGGACCATTCTGGACATGGTCAGGAGTATGTTGAAGGCAAAACACTTGCCGCATGAGTATTGGGCAGAAGCTGTCACTTGCAAAGTTTACATCTTGAATAGATGCCCAACTAAAGCTGTCATGAACAAAATACCAGAAGAAGCATGGAGTGGTCAAAAGCAAACTGTCACTCACATGAGAGTATTCGGCTGTGTAGCATATGCACATGTACCGGATCAGCTAAGGAAGAAGCTTGACAATAAGGGGGAGAAGTGTGTTTTTATTGGCTATTGTGATGAGTCAAAAGCATACAAACTCTATAATCCATTGACCAAGAAATTGATAGTAAGCAGAGATGTGCAGTTCATTGAAGATGAAGCTTGGGATGGAAGCTTAGAGAAGACAGTGAATGTGAAGACAATTGTGTCTCATGAAGAAGAAGAGGAAGGGACAGCAGCAAATAACCCTCCTTTGGTGGCTCCTCCTCCACCACAGCAAGTACAACAAACCACACCACAAGCTGGAATTCGAACAGCCTTGAGAAATCAAGGAAGTGCTTCTCCAAGCACACCACAGGGATCAGAAATACCCTCAAGTTCGGATGGAACTCCAAGCACACCAAGAAGACCAAGATTCAGAAATCTAAATGAGATTTATGAACAAGGAGAGGTAAGTAACAATACCGGTCTGAATTCATTATTCGCTTTGTATTGTCATGTTGATGACCCAATTCATTTTGAAGATGTTGTAAATGAAGATAAATGGATTGAAGCAATGAATGAATAAATTGGTGCAATTGAGAAGAGTAAAACATGGGAGTTAGTGGACCTCCCTGAAGGCAAAGATGCCATTGGATTTAAGTGGGTCTATAAGACCAAAAGCAATGCTGAAGGCAAGATTGACAGGCATAAAGCAAGACTTGTTGTGAAAGGCTACAAGCAGCAACAAGGCAAAGACTATGATGAAACCTTTGCACCAGTAGCAAGGATGGAAACAGTGAGAACAGTGTTGTCTATTGCAGCACAACACAAATGGAAGATTTATCAGATGGATGTTAAATCTTCATTCCTGAATGGAGTGTTAAAAGAAGAGGTTTATGTTGAACAACCTCCAGGCTATGAAGTTGAAGGCCAAGAGCATAAAGTCTGCAGACTGAAGAAGGCTCTTTATGGGCTGAAGCAAGCTCCAAGAGCATGGTACAACAGAATAGATGCTTATCTGATTGAGAATGGGTTTGAGAAGTGTGATGGTGAACCCACACTCTACATAAAGGAGAATGACGGTAAGATTCTTATTGTTGTTTTATATGTAGATGATTTAATCTTTACTAGCAATGATGTTTCTCTCATTGCTGATTTTAAAGCAGTCATGAAAAGTGAATTTGAAATGACTGACTTGGGCTTCTTAAGATATTTTCTTGGAATTGAAGTAGACCAAAGTGAAAATGGTGTTTTCATTTCCCAAGGTAAATATGTAGAAGCAGTGTTGAAGAGATTTAACATGCAGAACAGTAAGGCAGCTGTGACTCCAACTGTAATGGGGTTGAAATTGACCAAAGAAGACAACAGCAAGGATTTTGATCCAAAATTGTACAAGAGCATAGTTGGCAGCCTCATGTACTTGACTGCAACTAGGCTGGACATTATGCACGCTGTGAGTTTAATCTCCAGATTTATGGAAAGACCGAAAGAGACTCATTGGCAGGCAGCCAAGAGGATTCTAAGGTATGTGAATGGAACGAAGGGGTTTGGTATTTTATACTCCTCTTCTGAAATTTTCATGTTGACAGGTTACACTGACAGTGATTGGGCTGGAAGTGTTGATGATAGGAAAAGCACATCGGGATATGTGTTTCATATGGGATCGGGAGCCATCTTATGGGCTTCCAAGAAGCAACCAGTTGTGGCTTTGTCAACAGCAGAGGCAGAATACGTGGCAGCAATAGCAGCAGCATGCCAAGCAGTGTGGCTGAGAAGAGTTCTCAGAGATTTGTGTCATGAACAAGAAAATGGCACAACCATTTACTGTGACAATAGCTCGGCAATAGCATTGTCAAAGAATTCTGTTTTTCATAAGAGGACAAAGCATATAGACACCAAATTTCACTTCATACGTGAATTGGTTAACAATGGTGAGATTGTTTTGCAGCACTGCAGAACAGAGGATCAGCTAGCTGACATCTTGACAAAACATTGGCAAAGAAAAGCTTTGATCATTTCAGAGAATGCCTGGGTATGGTGAAAAACCCAGCAGTTGAAATTAAGGGGGAGTGTTGGAATTTAATTCCAACTGCAACATAAACAGCTGGACACAAAATCTGATTGCCGCAGATATTTTAGCAAGGCGGATGGCTGAAAGTCAAGCAATAAATATGCAGAAGTTATTGAGCCTGCATTCAGCCGATTTTATTTACCAAAAGGCAGCACGTTAACTCCCACCGCCTATCTGCATTCAATACGCAGATAAAGATCAGAAGATATTTTGCATTTTTTATATTATAAGTCAAAAATGTTTTTGCTTATAAATATGTTGAACAGCAGTTCATTTCAAGGTTAGAAGAATGTTAGAAAACATTTTGAGAAATTGCAGAAGGCAGAGAAATAGACAAAGCAGAAGAAACAACAAGAAAACAGAGTCGCTGTGTTTTGGGAGCAGCATGCATTCTACAGGCTGTTTCAGCAACTGCGTCCGTGTTTCAGAAAGTGTTGCTGAAACACGTGTTTCAGCAACTGTCTGTTTTTTATTTTTTTACAGAATTTGTAAAAACAGAGTATGGAGTTTTTGATCATTCCAGAACTGTAGTTCTGAAGAAGTTTGTAATTTTTATTGTCATTTTTATGGTTAATAGAAACAGAGCTTTTCTCCATATCCTCTTTGTCCAAATTTCTCATTTCTTTGTGTTGAGTTGAGGAACTTTGCTTCCTCTGTTTTGTTTGAAATTAACAGAAATTTCCATCACGATGCAATCCACACCGCCATTCAGAGTGCCTCTCTTCATATTACAATTTTTTCTGAGGGCTATGCTGAATCGTCGTGGTGCTTGGAGGAACTGTATTGGATTTTAAGATCATATCATAAGCACAACAGGAAGGTTATTCCTGTCTTCTGTGATGTTGAGCCTGCAGACCTTCGTCACATTGACAGCGGATGTTATAAACATGCCTTTGATCAACACCAAAGCAAAGGGAGAGTCTCCGCGGAGCAGATCGAAAAATGGAAGAAGACCCTCAGCGAGGCCGCTGAGATTTCTGGTATATTATTCAAACCGAAGGAAAGGTGAATGCGCCCTTTACTCATTTCTTACATAATCTACCTGACATATAAAATTCCTGGCTACTTTTCTCAATTCTAGTCATAATGAGTCAATATATATATCTCTGTTCTGTATGGCATTTTCAGTGACTATGGGGAAATTTTGGAGGATATTGTGGGAAAAGTGTTAAAAGAGGTATTCAAATGGGGATCATTATATGTCGCCAAATATCCAGTCGGCCTCGACCATGCAGCGGAGGACCCCTTGATCAATGAAATTCTGAAACAAAGCGATGTCAGCGACACGATGATTGTGGGGATTGCGGGAATGAGCGGAATAGGAAAAACAACTCTAGCTAAATATCTATACAACCTGAGACGTCTAAGTTTTAATGGAAAGTCGTGTTTTCTTTCTGATGTCAGAAGGAAAGATTTGCCTAAGTTGCAAGAGAAGCTCCTTTCTGATCTGCTTGGCTATAATCAGGATTTGGATCATATCCACAGTATCGGGAAGCATCTTTTACAACAATGTCGCATTCTCCTTGTTTTGGATGATGTTGATAATATCGATCAAATATATGATTTTTAGACATTGATTCAGTGGGGCGTGGGAGTCTCATATTGATCACAGCCCGTGATAAAGATTTACTGAGACGCTCTTCTCCAAAAACTATCTTGTATGATGTTAAGCCATTAAATGAACAGCATGCCCAAGAGCTCTTCCGCCAATATGCTTTTCGTGAATCCAAACCATCCGAAGGATTCGAAGATTTAGTGGAGGAGTTCTTGGGAATTTGTAAGGGGTTGCCTTTGGCATTAAAAGTTTTGGGAGGACACTTTGTTGGCAAGTCTGACAAAGATTACTGGAAGCGGCACTTGAAAAGGTTCTCTACAACACCGGATGAAGAATTAATGGAAAAATTAAAAGTTAGCTACGATGCTCTCACTGATGACGAGAAGGAAGCATTTTTGGACATCGGTTGCTTCTTAGTGGGAGAAGAGACAGAATTAGCAATTAGAGTCTTGAACGGATTATATGGCAACAACATCGTTCACTCCCTTGAAAGGCTCCATCAAAAATGCCTTGTCGACTTTTATTATGAACTTCACTCTGATGATGAAACTGAATGCAGACCACGCCAGGGTCCAGTAAGTATTATATATGTCTCTTTTAGCTGCTTTACAAATCTTGTCATCATACCTTTGCCGTAACTATTTAATTTGTTTCTTGATCAGCTGATTGGTGACGATGATCTCTCCGTACAGTATCGGGGTTATAAACTTGCAATGCACGATCAGCTTAGGGAATTGGCGAGAGATATTGCCCGACCAGAGTTTCCCGTGTTACCAACGCGTAAACTGTTTCGGGTTTGCTCCTCCAATGACATGGACGGATTGAGTAAATCCCACGTATGCGTGACTATTTTTAGAATTATTCATTTATTTATTGTTTATTATCGTCGAGATTGGCCTTCCTTCGGTAAGGAGGTTAATCCGGTAAGTTCCTCGTTTTTAATTAACTTTATGTGATTGTCAGGGCGCATCACATCTACCGATACGGGGAATTCGACTCTCGGAAGAGGAGAATCCACCGGATTTATCGTGTTTCGCGAGTTGCGAATGTGCCCATCTATTTGTGCTGGAAGTCTCAGTAGATTTGTCGTCACTGGTGAGATCAAGGAAGCTCTGGGGTGAATTGGTATGGCTTCGCTTGCGCAATTTCCGGTTTGGGTACATCCGTTCTCATTCTTACATTCGTCTTCCAAAGTTGAGAGTTTTGGAACTTCAGGGCCATATAGACAATATCGATCAGTTTTTCCAAACCTTTGATCTGGCTATTATGGATCGCAATTTCAGTAAGGTAGAACGTCTTGAATGATTCAATTACTGCACAGTATTTTATTATGAGAAAATGAAACTAACGACCTAAGTGTTGAAGGCAGTGCCGCTAACCAATATACAAGTATTGTGACATAATCTTAAACATTTGTGGATCTATTAAGCATAGGCACATACAATATTAATCCCATGTTCAAATTTCTCTCCACATTGACGGATCCAAGATTCCATATTCATATAAATTTTAAAAATCGTATAATCTTAAATCCTGATCGATGCACTTAAAAATATTCCAATTTCACATTTCTGTGTACTTTGACAGATCCAAGATTTCATTGCGTTACAAGTTTTTAAAATCGTTATCGTTTGCAAGCAGCCATGCTCGCGCTTAAATGAATTGAATATTAACGGAGTGGACGCGGACGAAGTTCCAAGTACCTCCATCAGCAGCTCGACTCTCGATGCTGGACCTTCAGAAAAATATAGCTCGTCTGCCGTACAGCAAGAAGGTGCCATGCCACATCTAATCAGTTTCCTCAAATGGACTGGATTGCCATACTTGTGTAAGATGGTGTTAACAAATATTGCATCTCTACAATCACTCCCAGTTGATTTTGGGGAACTTGCAAGGTTAAGGCATTTAGATCTATCAGGTTGCACTAGCCTGACAAAATTGCCAAAATCATTCTCCAAGTTATTGCATCTGCAGTATCTGGCATTACGAGGATGCAGGGATCTGTCCATCCCGTCAGATATTTTGGGAGGAATTTCCACACTAGAGTATGTTGACTTCAAAGGATGTGCTCAATTAGTAGCGTTGCCAGAGGGAATCCCATATCAAAGGCATCTGAGATATCTGAATTTACTATCTACATGTTTGTCACAGTTACCCGAGGAGGTGGAACAACTCGGCAACTTGAACCAACTGAGAATAGGGAGCCCAGAGTTGACGAGATTACCACGTTCTCTGGCCAATTTGAGGGGATTAACAGAGTTGATTGTGATCCAATGCCGCCGTCTACAGTGCCTCTCACCAGAAGGAATTGCAGCGCCGAATATCAAATTTTTGGCAGTAGACTTTTGTCCAATAGCAAACTTTAGTTTTCAAAAGGATCAGCAGACAATGGGCGTTTTAAGGGATCTCACTTTGAAGAGAACATCCATATCCGAGATATGTATGGCTGATGGTGTTTACCCCTGGCTCCAAACTATTGATCTTTCAGAAAATATTCAGCTAAAGCAGGTTATTGCGTTACCATCAGCATTAGTAAGACTGAACCTGCAAGACTGCAGGGTATTGGATACATTGGAGAATCTTTCAAGTCTCGTGAACCTTAAATTTCTCAACATAAATGGCTGCATAGCGCTGGAAACCCTTAGTGTACGAGGTCTGATATGTGTGGAAGAGATTGAAGCAGACGGGTGTTGGAAGCTGAAGCGAATCGAAGGAATGGATAGCCTAAAACGTTTGAATTGTCTGAAGATTTCAACAGACAATAAAATTTTCTGGGAAGATGTTCGCAAATTTTTGGTGAATATCTATGCTCATTACACCAAACATTAATTCATACAATTTATTTATTTTAATTTTCTGCAATATTCTGTGCTAATAAAGAAACGTTGGAGTCTTCTAGTGGTGTTCTGGTTAATGTGTGGGCGCCCATGGATGGGTGTGTTAACTGACTCTAACTTCAAACAATATTACAATTTATACAGTTTCTTGTTCTAATGGAATTTGTCAAATTTGTGCAGAAATCGCAATCTAGCAACGGCTTATCAAATTTCATGTGGACTGGAAAAGTGGATGATCAGATGGTGTGTGTTCAATTTTTTAGAAGAATAAAATTCTTTTGAAGCAATAGTAAAAAAATATATATAATTTGAATTTTGAATGGGTCAACTGAAATGCTTGTGCAGGACGAAGGACAAATTAGGCGGAAAATGTTTGAACCTCAATTTCCAATAGAAATTTTTGAACTTCGATTTCAAAATGTGTCTAATATTACAAGCTCGCAGGATTCCAACCAACGCTGTTGGATACTCGAACGGAGGATAGACACCCATATCCAAGGTTGCATATTCTGTTTTTTCACCAACGATGTTGGTGGCTGTTCATTCCATGTGGAATTTCACGACTCCTTGTGGATATCGCAGGGTAGGGAGAGTGGTGGAAGAAGGCTTCATGTATTTATGTGGACTCGCCGGGGTGAGCTAAATACAAATAGCTATAAATTCTCAGTGAAATGTTACTGCGATGCGAGTGTAAGTGAATTGGAGAAAGTTCTCGTGGAAGGGCTATGGTTCTACTTCTCTAGGATGGACGGCTTAGGAGTCTGTAACAAAATTATTGCAAAATTTGCACCCAAAATCTATTAGTCCATTGCGTCGCTAAGGAGGCGGATAAAAGACTCATTAATGAGGGGAATATGATCACAGGTTCGATAATAGAAGGAAAATGTAATTTTGATTATTTTTCGAAATATTTGAAATTTTATATTATAATAAAAAATATTGGTAAAGGATTTTAATTTTTTATTTAATTCATTTAAATGTGTTATTAATATTTAATATATTTTAATTATGGTTTTTTTTAATATAAAAATAATAATTAAATAATATTATAGAATTAGAATTCATTTTAAAGATTTAGAATTTAAAAATTACGTATGGGGAGGTGAAGGCAGTGCGTTGTGGGGAGTAACTATTTCCAACGTAAGATTCACAACCATGTTTCATTATTATAAAATGTTTCTCATTTTATTTTATTGTTTAATGCACAAACATTTATATTTGGTTTTACATTTTATAGAATTTGGTTGCGAACAATTGAAATTCAAAATTCTCATCTTAAATAACCTATCTATGTTTTTATAATTACATGTTATTGAAGTCAAATTGCTCTGGTATTAAGTATTTCCAATTATAACAGAATTCTCCAAGAGGCCCTGTTGTGTAGTTTCCAATCAATTTGGAGCAGGTAGAAATCGAAGATTGAAGGAATTCCTCGAAACATCCCCTTGATGGAAGAATTCTGAATAAGTCCTAAAAAGAACCAGGATAATAGAAGAACTCTATAATAAATATATATAAATCTGTCAAAATTGATGTTGACATAAAATGTTGTAAAATTTAAGAAAGAAATAGTTTGAGATAAAACTTTATATTTAAGACGAAAACAGTTTAAGACAAAAATATTTTAAAACGAAATTTTAAATTTAGGATCACCAATTAAGAATTTAGCAATTAAGATAAAAGTAGGGATGGAATTTGAAGGGAAAATTACTCTTTATGGGGTGATTTGGCTGTCAAATACAGCCAGAAAATTTGCAAAACTGTCAATATTCTTTGTGAAAATCATCAAGACTCGTAGTGAAATTACAGAAACTTATATTCTTTGTGAAAATCATCAAGACTTGTAGTGAAGTTACAGAAAAAGGTGTTTCAGATTTGAAATTCCATTTGAAATTCTTACCCTGAACAAAACTATTACGGAAATTTGCAATGAAATTCCATAAATAGATAGTGGATAATTTTATTTTTAATTTTTGATCATGTCAATTTCTTTCTTTTATATTATATATATTTTTTTTTAATTAAATATAAAATTATATTAAATTTTTAGTTATTTATAAAATTAAAATATAACATTTTGAAAAGTTAGAATATTTTTAACTAATTTAAGTATTTAATTTAAATTTATATTTATTTGATTTTGTGTTTTTACATAATACTTCATAACAAGGTGATTGTAAATTAAGTTACACTCTATGAGCTAAATTTTTTATTTTTAAATATGTGAAAAATTTTAAATTACTCCAACTAACCAGAAATTAGATATTGTATAAAGATACAAAAAATTAACTATTTTGTCCATTATTTTATATATATATATATATATATATATGCATTTTAAAACATCATTTTTTTTTTCTAAATAAAAATTAAAAATTTTGATTATTGCATATGTCTTATACTCGCATCTCAATTTTCTTTTCACAATTGAAAAAATATATCAAAGAGAATAACAATAATTTAATTATTTCTTAGATAATATTTTAGTATTTATATTTTTTGGGATTGTAAAAAAATTTTCTACTAATATTGTAATAATAAATATACATAAAATGCAGTTTAATATTTTTTTATATTAATTTATTGTTAGGTATTAATATGTTGGTAAATATTTTCATCTAGTAATTAGAAAACCATGATAAGAAACCAAGTAATATTAGTAATTGATATCATTTCAAACTAGGGAATAATTACCATGTGATTTATCTTCCTTACTTGGTAGAGATATATATAAATAAATTGTGAAGGAGGTTGAAAGAGTACCTCTAGCATAATCTTTATTTTAACCTAAAAAGACATTGTCATGCCCCTATAGTCACCCACATCAAAGGTTGACTTAGAGCAGCCAAATAGCCCATCACTATAGGTTTGTGATAGCACATCACTATAGGTTTGTGGTGCATCGTGACTTAGTTTATCTCATTGATTTTATCAATATGAAACTATGTGATTATATACTACACCTCACTTTTTATATTTTACAATTATTAAAATTCATAACTTCAACACTTATTGAAGTATGTAGATAAGCATTCCATACAATTATGCCTTAACATAACCAATATGCAAATAATATGAATGAAAGTAGGCTTATAAAATAAACAACCTAAGTGGCCTAAAAATTGTCAAATATTCAAATGTGTTACAATCAAGTGAACTCTAGTCTCATGTAGCAATTGAAATTATAAAAGCACACAATTCATACAAACCTATCACCAAATTTCCTATTTCATTTACTGTCATCAATCACAACTTTGTCATAGATCAAAATCGTTTCATTTGATAAAAATAGTATAAACAAATTTCCTATTTCATTTAGTGTCATCAATCACAACTTTGCCATAGATCAAAATCGTTTCACTTGATAGAAATAGTAAGTACTCTCGTATATATGCAATGTATGAAGAAGTTAAGTGAAGGAAAGCAAGTTAAGTTTAATATTAGAAGTCAAGTGAGTCAAAGTTAAAAAGGTAATGCCTTGTCAAGAAAAACTAAGTGACGGAAGAGAAAAATGTCGATTTATGTTAAAGTGAACTTAGAAAAGTTTAGTTAAAGTTTCAAGTCATAGTTTGTATCAAGAAAAGAAAGTTAGAGTTTGCATGAAGAAAAGAAAGTTAGAGTTTGCATGATTCCATATTTAGAAAGTTTAGTGCTTATATACTCCTGGTTGGGTCATTGTAATGTGAAGTAAGAAGAGAGAATAGCATCAAATCAGTGGATGTATATGCGAGAATAATTAATGAATATAACTTCTTTATTCAAAAAGAAGCTTGTGTACTTATTTGTCTTGCATTTTCATGTTTATATCTACATCTAAATAACAAGTGATATGAAAGCAAGGTTTAGCAAGGTTTTAAAGAACCAAAGAGGTTAAGAAGGTCATGAGCTACTTTCACTAAGAGTCTTAGCTATTGTGTGTAGTTTGCAAATCAAATTTTGCATCCATTTATCCATAAGTAGAAACTAGAGCTCGTTGAGAGTTTGTAAACTCAACTACTAAAAGATTAGGTTGAGTAGCCTATAGAGCCACCACCATATCAAGAGGAAAGAGCCACCACGATTGACCAAAGAAGGAGTCTCCACTGTAAGTTGTAGCCATGAGCTTCCATACGAATATGCATAGAAGAGCTTAGCAAACTTGCTAGTAGTTGTTGGGAGAAATCGTTAAAGTGAAGGTTAAAATGATTATTTTTAAAGATAATCAAGTGTACGTGACGTTCATTTCTATAAGGCTAACAGAATAAGAAAACAATGTAGAAGACAAAACAAATACTACAACCATGGGTCACAAAGTAAGTCTGAAGCAAACCGAGAAAAAAAATTGAGAGGAAAAGTTAAATTATTTTGAAGATCTCATAGAGGTTCTTCCACAGTCAATGCATCTAAAAGACAAGTAGATGAAGTAGAAAAATTCGAGGGTGAATGGATCAGGATAAATCGAGTAACATTTCCAAAATTTACTAGTAAAAATTTAATCAAAATGAAAACTTTTCTTCGATGTAAATAGTTGATTAAGTATCGATCTAATAACCCATATGATGAAATATGTGACACCTTAGTATTGAATCTTATAAAACATGCATTGGATGAGAAGTCCTTATGCAAGGTAGCAAAAGCTACATCTTCCTAGGAAGCATGGAAGACCTTGGAAGTAGAATTTGGTATAAAAGAAAGTGACATAAAGAAAAAAATTATGTTACAGTACGTTGAAGAATAAATAGAAAATTAATTATAGTTATGAGAGTAAATGAGCAAGACACTAGGAGGAAAATGGAGCTTGGAGAATCCCACTCAAATCTGGATGATTGTCATAAATACTATAAAAGTGAACCCATCATGTAGACATGCATATGAATGAAGAAGACACAAAAAAGTTTGCAGAGTAAGAAGTTGAAGCCCCTATCTGTGAGGTAGAGTAAGAGCATATAGATGCTCAAGAACCCCATTGTAGCATAGATGGTGAATCCCACTATAATGAGACACATGTGAATGGTAACTAAAAACTTAGTTTTGAATTGGTGAATTGAACAATAGTCCTCGTTGATTATGGTGAATCTTCCAATAAAGAAGTGAATAACTATTTGCGAATGTGCCCATCTATTTGTGCTAGAAGTCTCAGTAGATTTTTCATCACTGGTGGGATCAAGGAAGCTCTGGGGTGAATTGGTATGGCATCGCTTGCGCAATTTCTAGTTTGGGTACATACGTTCTCATTCTTACATTCGTCTTTCAAAGTTGAGAGTTTTGGAACTTCAGGGCCATATAGACAATATCGATCAGTTTTTCCAAACCTTCGATCTGGCTACTATGGATCACAATTTCAGTAAGGTAGCACATCTTGAATGATTCAATTACTGCACATTATTTTATTATGAGAAAATGAATCTAACGACTTGAGTGTTGAAGGCAATGCTGCTAACCAATATACAAGTATTGTGACATAATCTTAAACATTTGTGGATCTATTAAGCATAGACACATACAATATTAATCCCATGTTCAAATTTCTCTCCACATTGGCGGATCCAAGATTCCATCTTGATATAAATTTTAAAAATTGTATAATCTTAAATCCTGATCGATCTATTAAAGAATAGATACACTTAAAAATATTCCAATTTCACATTTATGTGTACTTTGACACATCCAAGATTTCATGATGTTACAAGCTTTTAAAATCGTTATCATTTGCAAGCAGCCATGCTCGCGCTTAAATGAGCTGAATATTGTTGGAATTTAATTCCAACTGCACGTAGAGCAGAGACGACAAAATTAAAGTCTGATGGGAAATCTGAAGGACTACTGGAGCAGCAAATCCCCAGTCTTGATCTTCACGCAACCTCATACTTATTTGCAACACCCACCCGAAATGAATTCTCCACCTAACTCATTAAACACATAGCCAACAACATATTCCGGGGGGCAGAAGGTATGAGGAGCCAAAGGGGAAGATGACCCACCGGAGATGGTGATGCCATCACTTCTCTAAATCAACTAAAAGCCATTCCGGGGAAGTAAGAGAGCTGGAGTGAATGTTTACCAAGCACCCCATGGAAATTATAAAGGAGTGTTTGTTTTAATGTTTTTATTATTTACATTTTACCGCGACACGTTTTGATTTTAAACTTTGGTTTATGTTTTTTTTATAAGAGCTGCAACATAAGTTTTATGTTTTGTTTTATGGTTTGGTTATATATATATATATATATATATATATATATATTATAAATATGGAATATTTATAATATATATTTATATGTAATGTAATATGTCGTGTGCATTAAAAAGAGGAGTGTGGCTGTGTATTAAGAGAAACAGAGAGCAGTACAACAGTGTATTGTGAAAAATCCTAATGGCAAAAAGACAGAGAGCTGAAAACTGTGTGTGTAGCATTGAAAAAGGCAGAGAGCAGAATTTGAATAGCACTACATGTGTAGCAGTCAGAAAAGTCATTTTTTTTGTAAATCCAGAATGTTGCAGTTCTGAAGATCTCATTTTGTAACATTCCAGTTTTTATTAATGAAATATATGTTCTACACATCTCTGTCCGCATTTTTTTTAATTAAATCTCTATGTTGAGTTGAGGAATTTTATTTCCTCTGTGTGTTAAGGAATTGTTCAAAAATTCCAACATGGTATCGGAGCTAGTCCAAGCTCTTTGAAGGTGTAAAAGAAGCTGAAGGAAGGAGGTTGTTGTAGCAGTTCTCTAGCAAAGTGAAGGCTCAACTAAAGTCCAAGGTATTTCTCAGAAACAGAATTTTGTTTTGTTGTAAAAGAGTGTTGTCCAGAGAAGTCTTTTTGAAGACAAAGTTTGTCTCTTAGGCAGAGAGAGTTTATTTAAAAACATAGTCAAGTTATTTGAACATAGTTCAGAGTGCTAGCCATGGCAGGAGCCAGCACAAGCATGAGTATTGGAAATATTCAACTCCCACAGTTCAATGGGAAGAACTATGACTACTGGCCAATCACCATGAGAGCTTTGTTTTCCTCTCAAGACTTATGGGATTTTGTTGAAGATGGTCTGGAAGAACCAGCAGATGAGCAAGCATATAATGCCTTAACACAGGCAGAGAAGGATTTGTTGAAGAGTAATAGGAAGAAGGACACAAAAGCCCTCTTCTATCTCTATCAAGCAGTGCATGAAAGTGTATTCCCAAGGATAGCAGTAGTTAAGAGGTCCAAGGATGCATGGGATACCCTCCAGACAGTCTATCAAGGTATGGAGAAGGTGAAGACAACAAAGCTACAATTGTTGAGGAGAGACTTTGAAACTCTCTGTATGAAAGAGTCTAATAACATAGACTCATTCTTCACACATGTGATTGGGTTGGTTACCCAGGTAAGGTCTCATGAAGAGACACTTGAAGAAAGAAGGATAGTGGAGAAAATCTTGAGAAATTTACCCTCAAGATTTGATGCCATAGTAGTGGAAATAAAAGAGACCAAAGATCTCACAAAGTTTTTAGTAGATGAGCTTCATGCATCACTGATAACACATGAACAAAGATAGAGCAGAACAACAAACTCATCTTTGGAGCATGCCTTCAAGACCCAAATGTACTTTGGAAGAGGAAGAGGTCAAGGCAGAGGAAACTACAGAGGAAAAGGTAGAGGCAGAAGCCAAAACCGAGGAGGAAGAAACAACCCAAAAAATACAAATGGAAGGGGTAGCAACCAAAATTAGAACCAAGGCCAAGGCAACAACCAACAAGGTGGACAACATCAAGCACATGGACAAAGGTATGATAAATCCCAAGTCCAATGTCATTACTGTAAAAAATATGGCCGTTATGCTAATGAATGTAGGAAGAAACAGAGTGACATGGGTAATAGACCCAGTGCTAATATTACTAAGGAAAATATCAGTCAAGAGAAATTGTTTTTAGCATGTAATATGGCTGAAGAAAAGAGTGAAGCTATATGGTTTCTAGATTTAGGATGTAACAACCATATGACTGGAAACGTTTCCATGTTTTCCATGTTATATGAAAATGTAAAGTCTCAAGTAACATTGGGGACAGACAGTAAGGTCTCTGTCATGGGAAAAGGCAGAGTAAATGTTTTGACAAAGAAAGGAGAAGGAAGATCCATATCAGATGTTTATTATGTGCCTGGTATGAAGTGTAACCTCTTAAGCATTGGACAACTCATTCAAAATGGGTACAATGTTTTTTTTTGAAGATGATGTATGCACCATCATGGATAAACCACCAAGCAATCAATGCATTGCACAAGTGAAAATGACAAGGAACAGAATGTTTCCTCTCAAGATGAGAGAAGATTTGAAGAAAGGAGCTGAAATGGCAGCAATGACACAAGAGACATTCCAAAGAGAAGAAAATGATGAAAATTGGTTATGGCATTTGAGATTTGGACATCTCAATTTCGAAGGCCTGAACTTGTTGCACAGAAAGGGAATGGTAAAAGGATTACCACTGATTGAGAAACTGGACAGCCTATGTGAAGGTTGCATCTTGGGAAAACAACACAGAGAAAGTTTTCCATCGGGAAAGAGCATAAGGGCAAAAGCACCCTTAAAAATTGTCCATTCAGATTTGTGTGGACCAATGCAAACACCATCATTAGCAGGCAGCCACTATATGCTGACTTTTATTGATGATTACACAAGAAAAACATGGGTTTATTTTGAAAAATAAAAGTGAAGTGTTTGAGAAATTCTGCCACTTTAAAGCTCTTGTAGAGAATCAAAGTGGGCAGCGTATTAAAGTCTTAAGGACAGACAGAGGAGGAGAATATATCTCTAAAGATTTCCTGCGTTTTTTTAGGGAAAATGGGATAAATAAACAATTTACAGCAAGGTATACACCGCAGCAAAATGGAGTTGCTGAAAGGAAAAACTGAACCATCATGGACATGGTCAGAAGTATGCTGAAGGAAAAACATTTGCCAAATGAATATTGGATGAAGCTGTAAATTGTGCAGCATATATTTTAAATAGATGCCCAACCAAATATGTTATGAACAGAGTTCCTGAAGAAGCATGGAGCGGCATAAAGGAGCATGTCACCCACATGAGAGTATTCGGTTGTGTGGCTTATGCACACATTCCAGTTCAGCTAAGGAAGAAGTTGGATAGTAAGGGGGAGAAATGCATTTTTATTGGATACAATGAAGAATCCAACGCATAAAGATTATATAACCCATCCACCAAGAAGTTTGTTATAAGAAAAGATGTACAATTCATTGAGGAAGAAGCTTGGAATGGAAGCATAGAGAAAATAGTGAATGTTAAAAGTTGTTTGTCTCATGATGATGATGAGGAAGAAATGGTTGAAAGAAACACCTCATTAGCAGCACCACCTCCACCAACACAAGGACAGCAAGGGACACCACAAGAAGGTATGAGAACACCTTTGAGAAGTGATAACAGTGCTTCTCTAATCACATCACAAGGAGCAGATTTGAGTGCTTCTACAAGCACAAGTTTAGTAAGTGAAAGAGGAAAAATATTTAGAAATTTGAATGATATTTATGAGCAAGAGGTAGCAAATGAAGGTATGAACTCTTTATTTGCATTGTATTGTCATGTCGAGGATCCTATTCATTTTGAAGAAGCCGTAAAAGATAAGAAATTGATAGATGCTATGGATGAAGAAATGAAATCCATAGAGAAAAATAAGACATGGGAATTGGTTGATCTCCCAAAAGGCAAAGAAGTGATTGGAGTGAAATGGGTTTATAAAACCAAAAGCAATGTTGAAGGTAAGATTGAAAGGCACAAGGCCAGATTTGTTGTCAAAGGCTACAAGCAACAACATGGAAGATATTATGAAGAAACTTTTGCACCGGTTGCAAGAATGGAAACAGTAAGAGCAGTGTTGTCCATAGTAGCACAATACAAGTGGAAAGTTTACCAAATGGATGTAAAATCATCATTCCTAAATGGAGTATTGATGGAAGAGGTTTATGTTGAACAACCTTTGGGCTATGAGAAAAAGGGTCAAGAGCACAAGGTGTGCAGATTGAAGAAAGCTCTGTATGGGTTGAAACAAGCACCAAGAGCATGGTATAGTAGGATAGATGCCTATCTACTGGAAAATGGGTTTGAAAATGTGAAAGAGAACCCACATTATACATCAAGGAGAAAGATGGTAAGATGCTCATTGTTGTTTTGTATGTTGATGATGTTATATTCACAGATAATGATGTTTACCTCATTGAAAATTTTAAAATAGTCATGAAGGATGAATTTGAGATGACTGACATGGGATTGCTGAGATACTTCTTAGGAATAGAAGTAGAGAAAAATGAAAATAAAATTTTTATTTCTCAAGTAAAGTATGTGAATGAAGTTTTGGAAAGATTTAATATGCAGGATTGCAAGACAACAATTACTCCTACAGTGATGGGATTGAAACTCAGCAAATAAGACAACATGAAGGATTTTGATCCTAGTTTGTACAAGAGCATAGTTGGCAGCCTCATGTATTTGACTGCAACTAGGCCGAATATTATGCATGCTGTGAGTTTAATTTCCAGATTTATGGAAAGGTCAAAGGAGGCACATTGGCAAGCAGCAAAAAGAATTCTGAGGTATGTGAAAGGAACAAAAAGGTATGGTATTTTATATACAACTTCAAAAATTTTTGAGTTAATTGGATATACTGACAGTGATTAGGCTGGAAGTATAAATGATCGAAAAAACACCTCTGGTTATGTTTTTCATATGGGTTCAGGAGCCATTTCATGGGCTTCTAAGAAACAGCCAATTGTGGCTTTATCAACAGCAGAGGCAGAGTATGTGGCAACTACAGTAGCAACGTGTCAAGCAGTTTGGATGAGAAGAATGTTGAGGAGTTTGTGTCATGAATAGATAAAAGGAACAACAATTTATTGTGATAATAGCTCAGCAATAGCATTATCAAAGAATTCCGTGTTTCACAAGAGAACAAAACACATTGATGCCAAGTATCACTACATCAGAGAATTAGTGAATAATGGAGAAATTGTTTTACAACGTTGTAGAACAGAAGAGCAGTTTGTTGATATACTGACAAAACCATTAGGGCGGAAAAGTTTTAATTACTGGAGAAAATGTCTGGGTATGGAAGAATCCAACAGTTGAAATTAAAGGGGAGTGTTGGAATTTAATTCCAACTGCACGTAGAGCAGAGATGACAAAATTAAAGTCTGATGGGAAATCTGAAGGACTACGGGAGCAGCAAATCCCCAGTTCTGATCTTCACGCAACTGCACAATTATTTGCAACACCCACCAGAAATTAATTCTCCACCTAACTCATTAAACGCACAGCCAACAATATATTCTGGGGGGCAGAAGGTAAGAGGAGGCAAAGGGGAAGATGACCCACCGGAGATGGTGATGTCATCACTTCTCCAAATCAACTAAAAGCCATTCTGGGGGAGTAAGAGAGCTGGAGTGAATGTTTACCAAGCACCCCACGGAAAGTATAAAGGAATGTTTTCTTTAATGTTTTTATTATTTACATTTTACCGCGACACATTTTGATTTTAAACTTTGGTTTATGTTTTTTTTTATAAGAGCTGCAACATAAGTTTTATGTTTTGTTTTAAGGTTTGGTTATATATATATTTTGATATATATATATATATATATATATATATATATATGGAATATTTATAATATATATTTATATATAATGTAATATGCTATGCGCATTAAAAAAGAGGAGTGTGGTTGTGTATTAAGAGAAACAGAGAACAGTACAACAATGTATTGTGAAAAAGCCCGAAGGAAAAAAGACAGAGAGCTAAAAACTGTGTCTGTAGTAGTGAAAAAGCCAGAGAGCAGAATTTGAATAGCACTGCGTGTGTAGTAGTCAGAAAAGTCATTTTTTTTGTAAATCCAGAACACTGCAGTTTTGAAGATCTCATTTTGTAACATTCCAGTTTTTATTAATGAAATATATGTTCTACACATCTCTGTCCACATTTTTTAAATTAAATCTCTATGTTGAGTTGAGGAATTTTATTTCCTCTGCGTATTAAGGAATTGTTCATAAATTCCAACAAATATTAGCAGAGTTGACGAAAAAGTTCCAAGTACCTTGATGAGCAGCTCAACTCTCGATATTGGACCTTTAGAAAAATATAGCTCGTCTGCCATACAGCAAGAAGGTGCCATGCCACATCTAATCAATTTCCTAAACTGGACTGGATTGGAATACTTGTGTAAGATGGTGCTAACAAATATTGCATCTCTACAATCACTCCTAGTTGATTTTGGGGAACTTGGAAGCTTAAGACATTTAGATCTATCTGGTTGCACAAATCTGACAGAAATGCCAAAATCATTCTCCAAGTTATTGCATCTGCAGTATCTGGCATTACGAGGATGCAGGGATCTGTCCATCTCGTCAGATATTTTCGGACGAATTTCCACACTAGAGTATGTTGACCTCAAAGGATGTGCTCAATTAGTAGCATTGCCAGAGGGAATCCCATATCAAAGGCATCTGAGATATCTGAATTTACTATCTACATGTTTGTCACAGTTACCCGAGGAGATGGAACAACTCGGCAACTTGAACCAACTGAGAATAGGGAGCCCAGAGTTGACGAGATTACCACGTTCTCTGGAAAATTTGAGGGGATTAACAGAGTTGATTGTGATCCAATGCTGCTGTCTATAGTGCCTTTCACCAGAAAGAATTGCAGCGCCGAATATCAAATTTTTGGCAGTAGACTTTTGTCCAATAGCAAACTTTAGTTTTAAAAAAGGATCAGCAGACAATGGGTGTTTTAAGGGATCTCACTTTGAAGAGAACATCCATATCCAAGATATGTATGGGTGATGGCCGTGTTTACCCTTGGCTCCAAACTATTGATCTTTCAGAAAATATTAAGCTAAAGAAGGTTATTGCGTTGTTATCAGCATTAGTAAGAGCGAACTTGCAAGACTGCTGGGAATTGGATACATTGGATAATCTTTCAATTCTCGTGAACCTTAAATTTCTCAACATAAATGGTTGCATCGCGCTGGAAACCCTTAGTGTACGAGGTCTGATATCTGTGGAAGAGATTGAAGCAGAGAGGTGTTGGAAGCTGAAGCGAATAGAAGGAATGAATAGCCTAAAATGTTTGAATTGTCTAAAGATTTCAACAGACAATCAAATTTTCTGGGAAGATGTTTGCAAATTTTTGGTGAATATCTATGCTCATTACACCAAACATTAATTCATACAATTTATTTATTTTAATTTTCTGTAATATTCTGTGGTAATTAAGAAACTTTGGAGTCTTCTAGAGGTGCTCTGGTTGATGTGTGGCCGCCCATGGATGGGTGTGTTAACTAACTCTAACTTCAAACAATATTAAAATTTATACATTTTCTTGTTGTAATGGAACTTGTCAAATTTGTGCAGAAATCACAATCTAGCAAATACTTATCAAATTTGATGTTGAGCAGAAAAGTGGACGATTAGATGGTGTGTGTTCATTTTTTTAGAAGAACAAAATTCTTTTGAAGCAAAAGTAAAAAATATATAATTTGAATTTCGAATGGGTCAACTGAAATGCTTGTGCAGGATGAAGGACAAATTCAGCAGAAAATGTTTGAACTTCAATCTACTTTTCACTTTGAAAGGGGGAATCTTGTGTCTAATACAAGCTCACAGGATTCCAACCAACGTTGTTGGACACTCGAATGGAAGATAGACATTGGCTATTTCGAGCGTGGGATATTGAGTTTTATCACTAACGATATCGGTGGCTGTTCATTCCATGTGGAATTTGACTCCTCCTCCTTGTGGATATCGCAGGGTAGGGAGAGGGAGAGTGGTGGAAAAAGGCTTCATGTATTTATGTGGAATCTCCTGTTGAAATGTTAACTTCAACTGCTCTACACACAACCGCTTTCTAATTTTGTTTCAGCGATTTTTGTCAAACGCTGCTTTCCATTTTTTTTAAACAGTCAATTCGAGGTTAAAAGGTCTTATAGTTTATGTACGCAGTAGAGTTTCTTTTTGAATAGAGCCACGTTGGAAGTGAACCCCACTGCCAACACACTAGTGACGTGGTCCAATCACACTTTATCGCGCAGGTTTGATGCCAAGTCATCACAATGGAGAACTGGACCCGAAACCCTTTATAAATCAAAGTCTAAATTTTTTCGCGTAACAAATGGCCATGACATCATGGGGCCAAAGTGTTACGTGAAGATTTTATTAAACATGGCTCAATTTTGGTTTGAAGTCCGATGGGGCCCAGCGTTAGCCAATCAGACTTCGTTCATGTGGAGTTTGGAAGAGCTGACGTCACTCCTCATGAGACCCACCTGTCCACCAATCAAACGAGTTCCAGGGGGGTGAGGGAACTCACAGGAAGGTTTTTTGAAGCAGCCCCCGGAAAGCATGAAAGGAATTAAGTTTTAAAACTTTAGGATAAAGTTAAATGTTTTGTGTTATCGCGCGACCAAAGTCTTTTGACTATTGGCTATGTAATACGTTTCATACAGATATGAATATATATTATAAACTATATAGTTTATATATATATATATATATATATATATATATATATATATATATAGTTTATTTTATATGTGCGCCACTGTAATGTGGGCCCGGAAGGCCTACGGAGTTTATTTTATTTCTTTTGTAGTTGTATCTTGGTTAAAATATGTACTGTGCCACATATGTAAAAAGGCCCAAAGGCTTAATGAAAAATATATAGAAAATATACACAGCAGTGTGTTAAAAGAGACAGAGAGCCCATAGGCTTAGAAAAAAAGAATATAACATACAGAACACTGTGTGTCGAACCAATGTCATTTTGTAATCTCCCAGTAGTGGAAAGAAGTTTTTTTTTGCAATACTTTTATGTTTATGAAATAGTATAAATTTTTGTGCCATCTCTGTCTATCAGTGAGCAATTTTTTTATTCTCTGTGTTTAAAGGAGAGTATTATTCTCTCAGTCTTCGTTCTGGAATTATCAGAAATTCCTACATGGTATCTAAGCTAGTCCAGGCTCTTTGAAGGTGTCAAAGAAGCTGAAGGAAGGATTTTTTGTTGCAACAATGTCTCCAGCAGTGTGAAGGCTCAGCTAAAATCTAAGGTATTTCTCAAAATAGAGTTTGTGTTACTATTTGAAGACAGTCAGTTTATTTAAAAATCACAGTCAAGATTTAAAGCATAGTTTAGAGTGCTAGCGATGGCAGGAGACAGCACACGCATGAGTATTGGAAATGCTCAGCTCCCACAGTTCAATGGGAAGAACTATGATTATTGGGAAATCACCATGAGAGCCCTGTTTGCCTCTCAAGACTTATGGGAGCTTGTTGAAGATGGTTTTGAAGAACCAATAGATGAACAAGAGTTTAATGCTTTGACACATGCATAAAAGGATTTGTTGAAGAGCAATAGGAAGAAGGACTCAAAAGCTCTCTTCTATTTCTATCAAGCAGTACATGAGAGTGTGTTTCCAAGGATAGCAGCAGCTAATAAATTCAAGGATGCATGGGATACCCTCCAAACAGCCTATCAAGGTATGGAGAAGGTGAAGACAACAAAGTTACAATTGCTGAGGAGAAATTTTGAGACTCTCTACATGAAAGAGTTTGATAACATATACTCATTCTTCACACATGTGATTGGGATGGTCACACAAATAAGATCTCATGGAGAAACACTTGAAGAAAGAAGGATAGTGGAGAAAGTTTTGAGAAAATTACCCTCAAGGTTTGATGTTATAGTCACAACCATAGAAGAGACAAAGGATCTCTCAAATTTTTTAATTGACGAGCTTCATGCATCATTGATGACACATGAACAAAGATTGGGTAGAAATGAAAACTCATCTTTGGAGCATGCCTTCTAGACCCAAATGTCCTTTGGAAGAGGAAGATGTCAAGGCAAAGGAAACAACAGAGGAAAAGGTAGAGGCAGAAGCCAAAACAGAGGAGGAAGAAACAACCTTGCAAATACTCAAGGAAGGGGCAACAATCAAAATCAGAACCAAAGCCAAAGCAATAGCCAGCAAGGTGGACAACAACATGCTCATGGACAAAGATATGACAAATCCAATGTCTAGTGTCATTATTGCAAAAAATATGGGCATTATGCAAATGAATGTAGGAAGAAGAAGAATGACATGGGTAATAGACCCAGTGCAAATTTTACTAGAGAAAATATGAGCCAAGATAAATTGTTTTAGCATGTAATATGGCTGAGGAAAGGAGTGAAGATTTATGGTTTCTAGATTCATGATGTAGCAACCATATGACAGGAAACATTGCTATATTTTCTATTTTAGATGAAAATGTGAAGTCTCAAGTCACATTGGGAATAGATAGTAAGGTTTCTGTCACAGGAAAAGGCATAGTAAATGTTTTGACAAAGAAATGAGAAAAAAAGAGCATATCTGATATATATTATGTACCAGGTATGAAATGTAATTTGTTAACAATTGAGAAGCTCATTCAAAAGGGCTACAATGTTTTCTTTGAAGATGATGTATGCACCATCACGGATAAAACACCAAGAAAACAATGTATTGCTGAAGTAAGAATGACAAGGAATAGAATGTTCCCTCTCAAGATGAGGGCAGATTTGAAGAAAGGAGAAGAAATGGCAGTAGTGACACAAGAGACTTTCCAAAGAGAAGCAAAGGATGAAAACTGGTTATGGCATTTGAGATTTGGACATCTCAACTTTGGAGGTCTTAATTTGTTACATAGGAAATGAATGGTAAGAGGATTACCATTGATTGAGAAACCAGATAGCCTATGTGAAGGTTGTATCTTAGGTAAACAACACAGAAAAATTTTTCCATCAGGAAAAAGCATAAGGGAAAAGGCACCCTTAGAGATTTTCCATTCAGATTTGTGTGGACCAATACAAACACCATCACTTACAAGCAGCCATTATATGCTAATTTTTATTGATGATTTCACAAGGAAAAATTGGGTTTATTTCTTGAAATATAAAAGTGAAGTATTTAAAAAATTCCGCCACTTTAAGGCACTTGTTGAGAACCAAAGTGGATAGCATATCAAGGTCTTAAGGACCGATAGAGGAGATGAGTATATCTCTAAAGAATTTCTGCGTTTTTGCAGAGAAAATGGCATACACAAGCAATTTACAGCAAGGTACACACCGTAGCAAAATGGAGTTGTTAAAAGGAAGAATAGAACAATCATGGATATGGTAAAGAGTATGCTGAAGGCAAAACATTTGCCAAATGATTATTGGGCTGAAGCTGTACATTGTGCATCATATGTACTAAATAGATGCCCAACAAAAGCAGTGATGAAAAGAGTTCCAGAAGAAGCATGGAGTGGGATAAAACAAGGTGTCACCCACATGAAAGTTTTTGGTTGTGTGGCTTATGCACACATTCCAGATCAGCTAAGAAAGAAGTTGGACAGCAAGGGGGAGAAGTGTATTTTTATTGGATACAGTGAGAAATATAAAGCTTATAGGTTGTATAACTCATCCACCAAGAAATTTGTTGTGAGTAGAGATGTTCAGTTTATTGAAGAAGAAACTTGGGATGGAAGCATTGAAAAAACAGTCATTGCAAAGAGCTGTTTGTCTCATGATGAAAATGACGATGATATGGCTGAAATACATCCATAATTAGCACCACTACCTCCACCAACACAAGGAAAACAAGGGACACCACAAGCTGGAGTAAGAACACCCTTGAGAAGTAATGAGAGTGCTTTTTCAAGCACATGTACACCAAATGAAATAGGAACAAGATTCAGAAATTTGAATGATATTTATGAGCATGAGGCAACAAATGAAGGTATGAACTCTTTATTTGCTTTATATTGTCATGTTGATGATCCTATTGATTTTGAATAAGCTATAAAAGATAAGAAATGGATAGATGCTATGGATGAAGAAATTAATGCCATAGAGAGAAATAAGACATGGGAACTAGTTGAACTCTCAAAAGGTAAGGAAGTCATTGGAGTAAAATGGGTCTATAATAACAAAAGCAATGTTGAAGGTAAAATTGAAAGGCACAAGGCTAGATTTATTGTCAAAGGATATAAGCAACAACATGGAAGAGATTATGAGGAAACATTTGCACCGGTTGCAAGAATGGAAACAATGAGAGCAATGTTGTCCATAACAGCACAAAACAAATGAAAGGTTTACCAAATAGATGTAAAATTAACATTCCTAAATGGAGTTTTAATGGAAGAGGTTTATGTTGAACAATCTCTAGGCTATGAGAAAAAGGGCCAAGAGCACAAAGTTTGTAGATTGAAGAAAGCTCTTTATGGGCTGAAACAAGCACTAAGAGCATGTTACAGTAGGATAGATTCCTATCTACTGGAAAATGGGTTTGAAAAGTGTGAAGGAGAACCCACATTATACATCAAGGAGAAAGATGGTAAGATGTTGATTGTTGTCTTATATGTTGATGATATGATCTTCACAGGTAATGATTATTACCTCATTGAAAATTTTAAAAAGGTCATGAAGGATGAATTTGAAATGACTGATATGGGTTTGCTGAAATACTTCTTAGGAATAGAAGTAGAAAAAAATGAGAATAAAATATTTATCTCTCAAGCTAAATATGTAAATGAAGTTTTGGAAAGATTTAACATGCAGGATTGCAAGGCAGCAATTACTCCCACAGTAATGGGATTCAAACTCAGCAAAAAGGACTGCAATAAGGATTTTGATCCTAGTTCGTACAAGAGCATAGTTGGCATCCTCATGTATTTGACTGCAACTAGCCTTGATATTATGCATGCTGTTAGTTTGATTTCCAGATTTATGGAGAGGCCAAAAGAAGCACATTGGCAGGCAGCAAAAAGAATTCTGAGGTATGTGAAAGGAACTAAAATGTATGATATTTTGTATACTACTTCAGAAAATTATGAGTTAATTGGATAAACTGACAGTGATTGGGTTGGAAGTGTAGATGACCAGAAAAATACATCTGGCTATGTTTTTCATATGGGTTCAGGAGCTATTTCATGAGCTTTTAAAAAACAACCTATTGTAGCATTGTCTGTAGTAGAAGCAGAGTATGTGGCAGCTACAGCAGCAACATGTCAAGCAGTGTGGATGAGAAGAATGTTGAAGAGTTTATGTCAAGATCAAGTAAAAGACAGTGATTTATTGTGACAATAGCTTAGCCATAGAATTTCCAAATAATTTTGTGTTTCACAAAAGAACAAAGCACATAGACGCTAAGTTTCACTACATCAGGGAGCTAGTGAACAATGGAGAAATTATTTTAAAACATTGCAGAACTTAGGAGCAATTTGCAGATATACTGACAAAGCCATTGGGGTAGAAAAGCTTTGAATATTTGAGAAAATGCATGGGTACGACAAATAACCCAACAGTTGAACTTAAGGGGGAGTGTTGAAATGTTAACTTCAACTGCTCTGCACACAACCACTTTTTAATTTTGTTTCAATGATTTCTATCAAACGTTGCTTTCCATTTTTATTAAACAGTCAATTGGAGGTTAAAAGGTCTTACAGTTTATGTACCCAGCAAAGTTTATTTTTGAATAGAGCCACGTTGGAAGTGGACCCCACTGCCAGCACACTAGTGACGTGGTCCAATCGCGCTTTATCACGCAGGTTTGAAGCCGAGTCAACACAATGGAGAACCAGATCCGAAACCCTTTATAAATCACAGTCTAAAGTTTTTCGCGTAACAAATGGCCATGACATCATGGGGCCAAAGTGTTACACAAAGATTTTATTAAACATGGCTCAGTTTTGGTTTGAAGTCCAATGGGACCCAGCGCTAGCCAATCAGACTTCGTTCGCATGGAGTTTGGAAGAGCTGACGTCACTCCTCACGGAACCCACCTGTCCACCAAAAAAAAGAGTTCCGAGGGGGTGAGGGAACTCACGAAATGGTTTTTTGAAGTAGCCCCCGGAAAGCATGAAAGGAATTAAGTTTTAAAACTTTAGGATAAAAATAAATGTTTTGTGTTATCGCACAACCAAGGTCTTTTGACTATTGGCTATGTAATACGTTTCATGCAAATATGAATATGTATTATAAACTATATAGTTTATAATACATAAACTATATAGTTTATAATATATATATATTTCTATAGTTTATTTTATATGCACGCCATTGTAATGTGGGCCTGGAAAGCCTATGGAGTTTATTTTATTTTTTTTGTAGTTGTATGTTGGTTAAAATATGTGCTGTGCCACATATGTAAAAAGGCCCAAAGGCTTGATGAAAAATATATAGAAAAATACACAATACTGTGTTAAAAGAGACAGAGAACCCGCAGGCTTAGAAAAAAAAGAATAGAATAGAGAGAACACTATGTGTCGAACCAGTGTCACTTTGTAATTTCCCAATAGTGGAAAGAAGTTTTTTTTTGTAATACTTTTATGTTTATGAAATAGTAGAAAGTTTTGTGCCATCTCTCTCTATCAGCCAACAATTTTTTTAATTCTCTATGTTTAAAGGAGAGTATTATTCTCTCAGTCTTTGTTTTAGAAAGGCCATGGTTTCTGCAGGTCTACAACCCTATGAGGGACCGCTTTGAAGTCTATAACAAAATTATTGCAAAATTTGCACCCAAAATCTCTTGGTCCATTGCGTCAGTGAGTAGGGGGATAAAAGACTCGTTAATGAGTCGAATATGATCACATGTTCAATTATTTGATGGAAAATGTAATTTTTATTATTTTTCTAAATATTTGAAATTTTATATTATAATAAAAATTATTGGTAAAGCATTAGTTTAATTTTTTTTATTTAATTCATTTAAATGTGTTATTAATATTTAATATATTTTAATTATTTTTTTTATATATAACAATTTAATAATTAAATAATATTATAAAATTTGAATTCATTTTAAAGGTTTAGAATTTAAAAATTTAATATTTTTTTAAAAATTTAATATTTTTGAACATAAAATTCAATAGAAAATGAGTATACATTAAAATATAAAACAGTTATTCAAAACATTGTGGAATTGCAATTTTTAATCTTTAAACTTCACAACAATACCTCATTATCATGGAAGCATTATTAAATTGTAATTGTATGTAATTCAGAGTACAGAACGGAGAAGCATATGGCAAAACACAGCGACAACGGTTAACTAAACAGAAAACTCTGAAATGTCAAAATAGATACAACTGCGTATAACACAAACTATACATCTGGATCGTGCATCCTCCTCTGCTTTTACTTTTATACAGAAAACTAAGTGGGTTATTTGCCTTTTCAAATTGAAAGAGTCAGGGCTGTGATTGTTGAAATTAATTACGCCGGTCAGTTAACCAACTCACAACTCACTGACAGATTGCCTCATCGCTCACTATCACCGCTATGACTGGTTCATGTTCGAAGAGGCGCCACTGCCATGTCTTGTTGAGTTTCGAAAGGTCATCACCGCCATAACCATTTCAAATTGAGAAGACAATTACCCAACTTATTTTGTGTATAAATTGAGATGAGGCATAGGGGAAATGCATGATCAAGGTTGTAACGCAACAATTCCCAGTGAGTGTTGTAGGCAGCTGTAACTGCTACTTTGTTTTTTCATGCTTATATAAATTAATATCTGGTTTTTTGTGTGAGCTGTGTTCTCTACGTTTTTAGGTTTGTGATTATTGTTTCTCCGTTGTGTACTCTGACTTTCTTATGATATCAGAGAGCACACGATGTGCTTTGTTTCTTTCATTTGGTATCAGAGCCAGTGAAACATGTAATGCCTGTTTCAGATTCCAAAGGGATAGCCGCCTCTATGTACAGTTCTTGAAACTTTATTTAACGTGGTTCAACTGAGAGCTAATATGGCGTGAACATACCCCAGGTCAATTGCAATCCCCAATCCCCATATATACATGCGGCGCAACAGATTGTTGAATTCATTTTTTTCTCCGCATCCTCTTTAGAGAGAAGAGAAGAGAGTAAAAGCACTAAGCGTTCTATTCAAATATAGAAGAAGTTATCTCACTAAGTAACGTGTATTGCAAACTCAAAAGAATTATAGCAATTTAGCAATGGCCATAGTTTGAAGCATGATTATCACCATTGAAATCGAAGTAGCGTGAGTCATTCACCTCAAGTCGTTCTATAGACTATGATTCTTCAGTTTGGCACAGTTGGTGTTTTTACAATTTGCCATGCCGAATAGTGGTACTTTTACCTTCTATGAAATTGTTTTCACGTGAAGCTATTGGGTGGTAGAGTGTTTTATGTGGGATCTATTCCAAAAAATTGACTACCTATGCATGTGGTGAACTTTTATGACAATTTTTTAAGGTAATAGAAATTTTTTGTTTTAAAAAGTCATTTTTTATTTTAGTTATTTTAAATTAAAATTTAATATCAATGGAATTGTTTTAAAAAAAAAAGTTTCAAATAAAAAAAATGTTTTAAGACGGAACTTTATATTTAAGTTTTAAGACGTTTTTATTTGAAAACAACTCCCCTAGGTGCCACTGTGTCAATGTCTGAGCCATTGGATCAAATGTTAGACGATTGAAATGTTTTAGGACATTAATTCACAAGTAAAAGATTAACATATTGTAATGAACATTTTAACTAGGTCAAATAAAAAAGAAAAATAATACTAAACTATAAAAACAATCCATGGTATTGACTCATGGTATGCATGTGAAATGTGATTTATGTAAAGGGGGAAATTAAGATGGCCTAACTTTGGATCTACCAAGAGCCAAGAGGGATCAAATGTCTTGATATGCAAACGTCATTGATCCTTCTCATCAATAATATAGATCTAAACTAATTATTTAAACTATAAAAACAACCCATGGTATTGACTCATGGTATGCATGTGGAATGTGGTTTATGTAAAGGGGGAAATTAAGATGGCCTTACTTTGGATCTACCAAGAGCCAAGATGGATCAAATGTCTTGATATGCAAACATCATTGATCCCTCTCATCAATAATATAGATCTAAACTACTTATTTAATAAAATTATTTACTAAAATATAAAAACAACTCATGGTATTGACTCATGGTATTCATGTGGAATGTGGTTTATCCAAAAGGGGAAATTAAGATGCCCTAACCATTATTTTTAAATGTTTATAACCATTATTCTTTTAAAATTTCACTTAATAAAATGTATCTAAATTTTCATACCTCCAAATATACTTAGTTTTTCTTGTTCTATATTATTTTTGTTACAACTATTTTATTATTCCTAAAATACATGGTTTTTTGTTATATATTATTTATGTTACAATTGTTTTATTATTCATGATTAGTATTTCTTAATATATAAAAAATTAAATTCATAATATTTCTTTTAAATATGTGATCTTTTTAAATTTCCAAATTGTTTCACATGACATGATTTATCTTAAGCAATAATGATGAATGTTCATAATTTTCATTTCTTAAATAACACTAAATTTACCTTTAATTACTTAATTGTAATAGTTTGTAACTACATAACAGTTTGTAACTACATACATACTCTTTCTTTCGTTAAAAAAAACTATATACATATCTTTAATTACCTAATTTTAGCTAAAAAAATCTTACATGTCTTTAACTTTATAATCATAAACAATTTTCATATTATATGATGTCAAACTTACTCAAATTTTTATTCTGAAATTTTAAACATTGTTTCTCACTACATAATTTTAGCTTTTATAATTTTGTTTTTCAATTCCAAACAAAACTTACAAAAGAGAAAACCCACTCAGTCCTTATTGTAGATTATATTTTTACAAATTTGACAGGATGTGATTAACAATAGAGTAAGTTGAGACAACCTTATGGGGTTTTTTGTACATTTTTTTATCATAACCTTTCCCTCCATCCAATATATAATGTAGAGTTTTTTGAAGAGAGAGTATATTTTAGTTTATAACTTGATCCACAATCAAAGAAAATGGCTAGGGATTTCACAAGTCATTAGTTTATAACTTGATCCATAATAAAAGAAAATGGCTAGGGATGTCACAAGTTATCATTCGCACAGTGATGTATTGGCGTTCTTAGTTGAAATGGATCTATTAGATGCATGGTGGCGAGAGACACTAAAAAATTCAAAAAAGATATATGTTAGGACATCCATATTGTCTATAAACCATCCAAATTTCCCATCTTACACAGTTTTTATCTCGATTCTTAATGATATCAGGGATCTCTACTGGTTTTTTTGTTTCAAGGCACACTAATAACAATTTTTTTTCCACTCTAGTAGTTGGTATTCTTTGTGGTCTATCTAAGACACTATCTGGTTGTTTACATTGTCTTTCTTCTGAACCTTTGCTCCTGTGGATCTTCCTGCTCCTTCCCTAGTTTGGGAATGGTCAATCAGGGGATTTTCAAGATCTTAGCTACTACCTGTTGTTCTTCTCTATGGTTTATCTTAGACATACTTACTGGTTGTTTTACATGGTATTTCTTCTGAACCTTTTCTCCTATGGATCTTTCTGCTCCTCTCTCAGTTGGGATTGGTCGATAGGAGGATTTATGAGGATCTTTACTGCTACATAAGTGCATTAATTTTGATTGGTGGATTTGGTAACATATTTCAATTTTGAATTCGATCACGAAGGAGTCTCTTGGGGTCATTAATTGGTCTAGGGGGGTATTTATTTTCGAAGTTGGTCATTGATTATATGAGGGACAATCTATTAATGGTTTGCACCATCCTTGAAGATCTTTGTTGAATGTGTGATTGATTAAATTTTATGAAGGAAATTGGTCGATGATGATTGGCCAGTCTATTTTATTTGAAGGGGTTTCCTAGTGGATTGAGTTGGTGACAACCTACATCGAGTGGTGTCAATAATTGATAAGTGACATTAATTTACCTTTTATACATATTTTATCAAGGTTTTTTCAGACACTACTACATAAGATATTTTTTTAGTAATGCTATCCACTTTGGTGCACATATAGGTAGGATTGCAGAGTGTCGGTGGTGTCCATTATACAACTGGCCTTTACATCTATCGGTAAGATTTCACTTGATACTGAAGGAAACTCGAGTGGTGATGTGCCATTACTCAATGTGTTGGTACATGCGACTATTGAGGTGGAGAGTCGTGAATCGCCCAATTCGGGTGTCTATCCCTTTGGGACGTCTTCTGTACATGCAACTATACATGTGGATTCAAATGTTTTAGTATCCCCACTGGTTATTGAACCCAATGTCGTAATCAACGGAATTTTTTTTTCCATCATTCGTGGAAAAAGAAGGAAGTTAATTAAGGTTGATCTGGATTATCAAAACCTCCTTTTTGATTTCGATGGTTTTTGGGATAGGGTGGTAAGATTACAACAATGAGATTTGGTGGGTAAGTGGTTTTATCTATGAATGGTTAGCTCGCAGATGGCGTCCTAGGTTAAAGAACATTGGTACCCTATTCTTAAGTACCCTCCTCTTTTCAATATTTTATACAATCAATGGTTATGCTTCCACTTTATTAATGATGGAAATGTTGTGAAGATTTTGGGATCATATTGGGTTCATGGTTTTTTTTTCCTCTCTTTAAATCACTAATATGTGGGATTTGATCCATAACTGTAATTTCCACGAAAGAAATTGGTTTCAAGCTAAACTCCCTGGTTTACCGCTCATATTTTGGTCATGTGTGTTAGGGTCATAAGTTTTATTGTAAAATGTTTTTCCTTATCCTTTAATTTTCAGTTTTGAGAAGTTGATCCTATGACTACTACTGCTGTCATAGCCTCTAGATCGTTGTTGGGAACCAAATATGGCTACCTTTCTGACCATTTTTATCATCCTTTTCGACCCTTTTGTGTTCAATTACCTACATTTGCTATGCTAAAATTATGAGGTAAATACCCCTAACTTTTCCAATTGGAATATTTTAATTAATGAAGTAAAGTCACGGAGTCTTACCTATTTGCGGCACTAAGGTATGTGCTTGACTGCAGTTTGGAGAACAGGAACCCTCGCTCCAGCGTTTTGCAATAGATTTGGTAACGGTCAGCTATAGGGAGATCGCGCAGCTGGAGTCACGATTCCCTAGGCCTATTCTTAGCCCCTTGTCTATCTTGGACATCTGATGTTTATGCTGTTCCAACTGATGTGTATTTCTGAATGCACAATTACCATGTTCCAGGGAGACCGTTATTCTCCCGCGTTGTGTATAAAATGGATATTGTTCTTGTAAATGGGGGTTCCCCGAGGGATATTGTAATCACATCTTGCAGAATAGTAAAATACTACCGGTTTTTATGTTCTAAGCATCTTTGTGACTAACGCAGCCCTGATCAGAGAGCTGGGCCCATTCTTCTGATCAGGTGCTATGCCTGTAAGTGTGTGAATTGTTTCTGTGTTATGGTTGCTGTTATTATTCTTTACTGTTAAGATTGTTTTGAAGTTCAGTATTTGATTTAATCTCACGGCAATGTTTTGAATCTTAATTATAAACCCTTGGTTAAGACGGATTATGTGTTTGTTCATGCATATACCTTGCGCGTTGCCTTGAAAGGATACGCTCCCGGATTGATAAAATTAATGTTGGATTAGGGTGGATAAATCATTCTTACCTGGACACCAACATTTTGGCGCCATTACCGGGGAGGCTAACAAGGTGCAAGAAATGATTCAAACCAACCAGAGGGTCAATCTCTCGTCCTGAGAAGAGATCAATCTTTCTCACTCTGCTTCAGGTCTTGAGCGTAGGTTTTGATTTTGGTTTGTTTATTTCTGTTTTTGTTTTGGATTTAGGTCCATATTCTTGTCTTGGGGAGGGAGGAGTCCTTTGACGCCCTGCTCCAGGCCCTGAGTGGAGTTATTTCTTTTTAACTTTCATATATTTTCTTGTGAGGAAACCTTAGCTTTTACCCTGGAGAGGGAGGATTCTTTTGACACCCTGCTTCAGATATGGAGTATTAGGTCTTTCTGTGGATTGTGCTGTTTTGGTTCTTGTCTCAGGGAGGGAGGAGTTCTTTAACGCCTTGCTCCGGGCATGAAACCCTAGCTTTTTTTTCTGTTGTATTTCTTTTCTTTTTTTCTTTTTGTGAACTCTTTTATCGTGGGAAAGGAATGGTATTTTGACACCTTACTCCAAGATTGAAGCATTGTAGTTTCATACACAGACCTTCCATCATACCAATATTTGTATGAACAAAGAACCAAATAAGAGGGGCAAAGTGAGAGCCCCAAAAATGGGAAGACCAGATCTAGGAAGAAAAACTGATATTCAATAGATCATAGAAAAGGCGGAGTCAGAAGCATCTTCTCGTGCAGCTGCAAGGCTAGGGGCTAGGAGAGTGAAGTCTGAGGGACAGTCAGTGGATCAACCAGTTCAAGCCACGGTGTCCCTTGGTGATTTGGTACAACAGGGTCCTCCAGCAGTGGAAGAAATAATCAGTAGTAGACCAGACCGAGAGGATCTTGCACTGGTAATAGTAGAGGAAGAAATCACAAGTAGAACTTCGACAAAGTCGGACTTCTCTAGTAAAGGAAAGGAAGTTGTATTTGAGGGATTGAACCATCAGGACACAGGAAGAAAGAACGAGGGGATATTTGTATTGCCAAGAGACCGGGGAAGTGCCACTAAAGCAACTCGCGTTCCAGTAGTGAGGAGCCCCTGGCCATCCTCCACAGAGCCTGTTGAAATCCCCAGCGATTATTGGAATATATTTATGGCTCCCACAACCTCCACTATCAAATTTCCCATTGGGAATCTGGGAGTTGGCATGCCTACAAAGCCTATCCCATTGGCAGCTTTACCAAACTTCCATGGGCTTGTTTCAGAGGATCCTGACACATTTTTATTTGAGTTCGACATAGTGTGCTGGGGGTATGTTTACACGATAGATGCCCAGAAGTTAAAGATTTTTCCTTCTACACTAAAAGGGACGACTCTGCGATGGTTTATGGGCCTTGGAGAAAAATCCATTTCCACATGGGATGACATGAAAACAATTTTTCTGGAAAAGTACCAGGATTACAGCAAATCCTGGAACATTAAGGAGGAACTTTTCAAGTTCACACAAAAAGAAGATGAAAGTTTGGAAGATTGTGTGGAGAGGTTTAAGTACCTCTTACTGAGGTCAGGTCATTCTGATCTGGATAAGGAAATTTTGAAGGTTATCCTCCTTCGATCCATTCGAGAGGACTCAATGAAACTGTTGAATATCATGGGAAAGGGAGACATCTCCAAGGAAACCTTTGAAGGTATTTGCGATTTGTGTATCCAGTGCTCGAGGGGGCTTGCAAGAAACCAATCAGGGATCCGTTCAGTAAAAGGGTCTGGCGGAGGTGTTATGAAAGCAGAAATCGAGAACTTGCTAGACAACTTAAGGACATATATCCTCAGTACCCTGTCAACACAAATGGACACTTTGCAATTAAAGCAGAAGCAGCTGGAACTGGATAGGACTATGGCAATATTTTTCCCGAAGTGCAAGAAGAATCATCTGGAAAGGGAATGCCCATTAAAGTTCATAAAAAAAGGTGACATCTGTGAGTTGAATCATGTGACAAGCTCATGCCCCTCCTTTCTGGGCCTGAAAGTGGTGTTTCAAGGGGCAGGGGAGGACATAGAGAAATTGTACCTTATGGGCGCCAGGAAGCTGTGGCAACTTCGACCACCCATGGGAAATCAAAGTATGTACCCAGATCCATCTCAGTATTTCAATAATTACAACATGAATCCTCAACCCATGCCTTGTCCCCCTATGTGGCTTCAATACTACTACCCACTGTGGTAGCAATGGAATCCTCAAGCCAGTATGAGCTCACCATGGGCTCCAACTTGGCGAGGACCCTCTTTAGGGCAATTTCCCCAATAGATGCCACATCATCAACTCCAATTACCCTCCAATGCATCTCCTAGTAATCAGCCTGTCCATCCTCATCTTCCAATGTAGCCTAACCCTAATCCCAATAATAAAGGAGCCCATTAAGCTGACATTCTTAACCTGCCTTCGTATAGTATCTCTACTGCAGAACTGTATGAAATGAGTTTATGATCAGGTCGGACAGTCAATGACCAACCCCCTTCGGTTATCATTGAACAACTTGATAATGAAGAAAGAGAGGCACATCCGACCAGTAGAGAGCCAAAACAAAATGTTAAAAACCAGAAGCCTCCTGTAAAACAACATCAATCTGAACCACCTTACCCAGAATGATTGATTATGAGTAAACCAAGCCCATAAGCTGAATTTGATTTATTAGGAGAATTTCAGAATTTATTTTTTAAAATTCCCTTGTTACAAGCTATGAAGGATGTGCCAATTTATGTAAAGACTCTTAGGGAATATTGTTTAAAGAAACTTGCGAAGAAAACTGAGGACTGCCTCACTATACATGTTATGGGAAAATTATCGGACTTCATGATGGGAAAATCAATACCAGTGAAATATGGAGACCCGGGGAACTCGGTTTTGAAAGTACAGATTAATGGAGTAGAGATTCCAAATGTGCTGGTGGACCTGGGCGCTGCTATCAATGTCATCACCACTGAAACCATGCAAACATTAGGCCTTCAAAATTGGAAGCATACACCTACAGTGTTGGAATTGGCAGATTGATCTACAATCAAACCTGTAGGGAAGTTGGAGGACGTGACAATTTCAATAGATGCATGGCATTACCCCGTAGATTTACTGGTATTGCATACACAATCTTTAGTGGGCGGTCACCCCTTGATTCTGGGTAGGCCATGGCTGGCTACTACAGACAATTATATTGTGTGCCGTTTAGGAAACATGGTTATCTCTAATGGGAATAACACCAAGAACTTGGTACTATACCCACCTGCAGAACCAGATGCACCTAAAAATTTAGCAGGTGGCAAGAAGGCTGTATCTATGGTAGAGGTCGAAGATGAAGAAGTAAGACCGGCCCTTACTATCGGGCAGGCCTTTCAGTTGAAGATGGAATCAGAAGATGACATGATCACTTCCTTCATGAATGATCCTTGTTCCGTTTTGTTAGGTTCCCATGATTTGGCAGATTGACAGACCAAATGACGGAGTAACATCAAACCAATCTTTGGAGCCCTAGGACCTAGCCTTCCTATACTCAGAGAGGGCTCTCTCTAATGAAGCGAAGGATGCGAGCTTGTTCACTTAGTTTGTTTAGATTTTAGGCTAGTTGTTAAGTGTGTTTGTTTGTTTGCTTTTTAGTTGTTTGGGGAAAAACTGATCAAGTGGATCAAAATAGAACAGGAAAATGAGATCAACTGGGCTATGGGGTCAAAAGCAAGCCAAGGATGTCAAGACAATGGGTAGGGTGTACTATAGAGCCGATTTAGTATAGCGAATGGATATTTCAGGTGGTTTATGAAGTGAAATGAACATCAAGTTTGTGCAAGACAAAGAGATATTAAGCATAAATAGTTTAAACAGTAAGCATTCATGTGGTAGGGCTAACCATTAATCACTATGAATGAAACTCAAACTAATAAATGCAGAAAATAAACAATTAGGTGATGTATAGAAGTATAAGACCCTCTAACTCTGGGAAAATCACCTTTAGTGGTTGAGAACACATGTAAGACAAACCAACAGCTCAAAATGTAGAAAGGAAACTCCTAAGCAACACATTCAAACTGATGAGAACTTTGAAATAAATCTGGAAGTATAGGCAGAGGGCAAGATTGAAACAAGACCTCTCTGATTTAAACTAGACATTCAATACTTCAAAGGAGATTTCGTTAATGAGGTTTAAACAGTTATGAGTAAGCAGGGCATACCATGAATCAAACAAGATAGCATGTCATATTAATCATTAAGGAGATAAATAACAAGTTCTTAGTGGACCAAAGGGTAGTTAAGAATCCTTTGACATGACCAAGAAGGATGAAAACATAGAAGCTACAATGAATCAGGAAATTTGATGTGCCTCCATGGGCATACCTCAAACTATTCTTTACTGACCTACAACAAGCAAGAAACATGGATACATATGTGAAAGACTAAGAAAACATAATTGAAAAGAAGCACAATACCATTTACCAAGCCATGGAATCCTGCACATAGATCCTCTCCATCTTCTAGGCAAGCAAGTCAAGCTATTCACTCCATAAAACAAGTCTGATCATCAAAACTCATAACATATATTGCTCTAAGATTAGTCAAGTTCTTAAGCTCTTCAAAGTCCAACTTGTTTATCAACTCTTCAACTAACAATATTACAAAGATTCTCCATGAGTTATATAGGAAATGAGAAGATAAGCTTGACAAAACTGAATAGAAGCTCATAGGCTTAGAAAAAATATCTGATTTTGTCCTTGAGGCTTTGCAAAGCACAAGGCACAAAATATCTTCAAAATATATATAAAATGATAAAAAAGGAAAAAATATTGACTTTACATGACTGACAAGTGCTAAAAAAGGCTCAACGCACATTTGGATGAGCATCTTCAAAAATCTTCCTTTTTTCCAAAATGCTACAAGAACGTAGCAACATAAAATTTCCTGTCTTGCAGACAACGTTTGAGGGACCTCTTGATGTCGAAATGAGGCCCGTGATGGCTTGTTGGAAAGCCCTAGATGTCTAATTTCAGGAACTACTTTTTTTTCTTCCAAACTGATGCTGGGAAGTCTGTCAAAAATTGAACGGAGTGAAAAAAAACCAGAAAGTAGGCCTTGCTGATATGTGAGGCAGAAAGCTAAAAATGACTTTTTTTTGCCTCTTTGGGGGACCAAAAAACCTTCTTTTTATCTGAAATTTTCTGAGTAGATGCCCTTGAATTTAATGCATCTAATGATACCACTCTCAACAGCTGAGGATGCTCCAAACAAAAATGGCGGCGCCCATGAATTTGTGCAATTAAGCCCAAAAATGTCAAAAAACAAGATCATGTCAAAATTTGCTCAATTTTGGCAAGAAATCCCCTTATGGGTTCTCAGAAACATGCAAGGAAGCTGAGGCCAAGATTTAAAGCCTAGATATGTCTTTTTCCACTGGGCGCCTCCTTCAGGATGCTCACTGTTTGGTGTTTTCTTTCCATCATCATTGCTTGCTTGAGGGCTGTCTTGTTTCTCATCATTAGTGTCTCTTTGAGGACTGTTTTGACCCTCATCATCACTGTTTTGGTTGTCACTTTGTTTTTTTTTCTTGAGGACTGTCTTTTTCATCTCTGTCACTACTTGCTTCATGACTGTTGTGTTCTTTACCTTCACTATTTTTTCCCTCATCACCCTCATGCTTACTGTTGTGTTGGCTGCCATCATGTTCCTCTTCATGACTGCTATGCTCACCATCATTTTGTTCATGCTCACCATCATTTTTTTCATGCTTTCCATCATTTCCTTGTTCCTCACTGTCATGTTTAGATTCTTTACTTTGTCCCTCATCATCACTAATTTGCTTCTTCTCTTCTTCACTCTCAATCATAGGGGATTTTTGCCTTTTAGGAGTAGATTGACTAGAAGAGGGAGAGACACAGTAAGTGGATGGTGAGGAAGGTGCATGAGATGAAGAGGCAATGGAAAAATCTGGATGAGAAATGAATGTCTCCCAAGACACTCCTTTCTTTTCAAGTTGATGGAGGATGATGATATTGATAAGGGAATGATGAAACAAACAAGCTTGTTGTTGAGCAAAGGGCTTCTTTTGGATAGTAGAGACCATATTGTCAATGCTTCTATAGAGGAAGAAAGGAAGGTTCAACAACTGACTTCTTGTGAAGTGCATAAGAAGCCTGATGTGTTAGGCATAAATCTGAGAAAACCTCCCTTCACATGTGAAATACTTCATGATGACTTTCATGAGGGGCGCATAGCTGCTCAATAAGTGAGAAAAAGGGAAAATAGCTTGGTAAGCATCCTGATGGTCTGGTTTTAGAAAGGGTTTATAGTGATTCAGATCTAGGTATGCTTGTTTTAACCACTTTTCTCCTATATAGGGGATCTTAGTTGCTTTGGAGATAGCCCTAGGAGTGAGTTTGAAGTCCAAACCTACTAGATGGGCATGCTTTCCTTGCAGCCTTAGGGTGAACAATTGTGTTAAGGGAGGGTAATTGGTGACCTCCTGGACCTATTGGAAAAATTCAAGGCAACCCACCTCATGGAAATTAAAAAGAATTGAAGGGGATTCATTTACTTCTTGAGTTGTCAAAGGCTCAAACCTTTTGTGATATCCACTCCTGTTATCCTTCTTTGGAGGCATTTTCGCTTTCTGATACCCTTCATTGATTTATTAAAACAAGACCTTGAAATGTACTGAAAAATAGACCCCTTCTTTGAGCACTCCTTTTCTGTCTAGTTTGCAAACAAGTATTTGTTAAATGAAAACAAATTTACTTCTCCAGCACTGTGTTTTGAGCAAAGAGGCCTTTAATAAGATCTATTTGTGGTTTTTGAAGACAAGTCCCCTTTTGTTTTTGACACAAAAACGTTTTCCCCTCAATCACTACTTTTTTGAAATCATTGTTTAAGAGGAAAGCAAACCCCTTCTAAACTGATCAAAACTCTTTCTTAATCACTGCCTTTCTCTGTTTTTAAACAAAGAAGGCACTCTTGAGAATCACTATGTTTCTCCCTTGAGTAATCACTATTCCTCTTTGATGATCACTGTTTCTCTAAAAAAAGTAGTCTCCTTGTTACTGAGTAAGAAGCTTTCAAAACAAAATCTGTCTTTCCTTTATAGACTGTATGATCTTTATGTACTTGAAAAACAAGTTTAAACTTTCACAAGGTACTAGTTTTTTAAACAGTGATTCCCTGTTTTATGTAGTACAAGCTTTTGACCTAGAATGATGAGTCTCCCTGCTAAAACTAAGCTCTATTCCTTATCCAACATAAGGGCCCCTTTAACATTGATTTAGGTCTTCTTCTTTAATCACTATCCCTCTGTTTCTTTAGCAAACATGATAAGTTTGAAGATTAAACTGTGTTCTTTTCCCCTAACTACTCAAAGCAAGAAAACCCATCTTAAACTATCAAACATACCTTCCTCCTTTAATCACTGTTTCTCTGTATCTAAATAAACATGACAATCTCAAGAATAACTGTGTTTTTCTTTAAGCCCTATGTTTGGCTTCTTGGTTTGACAAATAGGTCCTTTACAAACTAACATACTTGTAGCCTCTTTTTACTGATCTTCTTCTTTAGAATTTGTGATTTCAAACATATATTTAAATCAAAACTTCTGACCAAAAAATATAAATACCTCTTTGTATGTCTTTTAGCTGTAGTTGGGGATGAGTTCTTTGTTGAAAATTATTTTAGATTCACCTTGGTATGCATATATTATATTTGTTTTTATTAAATTTACAAGCTCCTCTTTGTTTATCTAGAAATAAAAGTAGATTTAATTAAAAGCAATGAAATTTGGTATCATAGACAATGATTTATTTTGGAAAGTTAATAGTGGCATTCTATTAAATTGTTTATTGAAATATGAAGATGATAAAATCATGGAAGAATTTCATACAGGTGACTGTGGAGGACACCTTTACTGGAAATCAACTGCTGATAAAATCTTAAGGGAATGTTTTTAATGGCCCACTCTTTTTGCAGAGGTTAGAAAGTATGTGACCTCCTGTCACAAATGCCAAATATTTGAAGGGAGGAAAAAACTATTACCTTTACCCCTCAAACCCATCTCTACAGAAATTCCATTTCAGCAATGGGGTTTGGATTTCATTGGTGAAATTCACCCACCCTCCTCTGCCCAACATAAATGGATTTTGACAACCACTGATTACTTTACCAAGTGAATAGAAGCCATCCCTTCCAGACAAGCCACTGACTATGTCATTATCTCATTCCTTGAAAAAAACATACTTTCTAGATTTGGATGCCCACAAAAGCTCATTACCGATAATGCAGTTGCCTTCAAATCTAAGAAAATTATTGACTTCTGTAACAAATACCATATCAACCTTGGCCATTCCATTGCCTATTATCCTCAAGGTAATGTACTTGTAGAATCCTCAAACAAAAGCCTGGTTAATATCATCAAGAAACTGTTAGAAGACAATAAGAAAACCTGGAACAAGAAGTTGGTTAATTCCTTATGCGCAGATAGGCTAACTACAAAGAAATCCATTGGTACCTCTCCCTATCAATTATTATATAGGATGGATGATGTTTTTCCATCCTCTTTAGGAGTGCCAATGATGACAATGATCCAAGAACTGCAGGTTGAACCAAATGATATCCAAAGGAGGATAAATCAGGCTATACATTTACAGTAAACCAGGGAAGAATTCTATGTCAAATCACAAGTTATCCAAGATAAAATAAAAAAGATGATTTTTACATTGGTGATAAAGTACTGAAATGGGATTCTAGAAGAGAAGATAAAGGGAAACACGGTAAATTTGATTTTCTTTGGAAAGGCCCATGTTATCACTTCAATAATTCTCAGGGTTGTTAGATGTTTGATTTTGGTTTAAAGAATATTAGAGGTAACCACAAACCTAATTTTAAGCCTTAGGATCTAGCCTTCCTAATGCTTAGAGAGGGCTCTCTCTATATGATTTATCTTTGCTGATTTTAGGCTAGGTATGTTGGATTGATTGGTATTTCATTTTGAGATTTGATTTGGTGGTGAAATCACTTACTCAGATGGATAGATGTAGGTCTTCTTTACCATTGGGCTAATCGAGTGAACGTGTCAAGCAATAGAAATAGGATCAAGGTTCTAAAGGGAAGTATTCATAGGGAAAGATAGTTGAGTAAATTTAGATCCTTAGGTTGATAGTGAAAATGGTTTCAATCAGGGTAAGAGAGAAATTAATGGTTCTCAAATCCGGATAATGAGTGAAAAGAAATAGATCAATCGAAACTAGGAAGAAATTAAGAATTCCCTAATCTGGATAGCAGAAGAAAACATATAAATGATGAAGAGTTCAAGATAGAGTGTAATTAAACATATTTTGTAATAATATTCCTGTTAAATCATATAGATTAAGAAAACATATAAGTATGTGAAAAATTTAGAAAGAAAAAAATGAACAAATAGAAAGTACTTCACTGTAGTGGCACAACACATGAATCATGTAATATAATTCCTTTATTGCTTTAATCTAGTTTGCTGACTTGAAATTGGTACAATCACCCTTAGGTTCCAGAATAGTACAACTATAAAAAGTGTTCAAAAATTCCTCCACCCTCAATACTTTGAAAATGTGAAGTATTCATACAAAAAATCTTACAAAATATCCTAAAACAAACTTAGGAATTATTCAAGGAAAAAAGAAATATATTCATGCAAGAAGATAGAGACAAATATCTAACTAATGCAATTTTTCCTTGCTTTTATTGATTTGCTGTTCAATTGTTGATATTTTGCTGCTAATTTATCTCTTTGCTGTTTGCTCAACGAAGGTTACAGTTAGGCAGTGAAGTGTCCTCTACACTGGTAGCTTGATCTCTGTTTTGATTTTCACTCTGACCTTCCAACTGATACACTTTAAACTCTACTTTTTTATTTTTTATTTGACTTTAAACCATATTTTTCATCTGATACTCTTTAACTGTGATACTCTTTGACTATGTTAACCTTTTGACTGCTTTGTTTTACTGTTGTTCTCTTCACAGTAAATCAGTTATTTTTTCCCAAAATTATACCTCTGGAAATTTGATTTTCATCATCCTTCTAAATATTTCATCTGCTTCAGTATACTTTGAGAATGTAGGCTTGTTAACAAATAAGTTTTTTACCTCATGCTGTAGGTAAAAAAGGTTCTCAAAGCTTTTGTAAAGTAGCTTCCCTATTGGATTTCCCTGTGAAGGATGAAGATTAGCTTGATCCTTGACAACTTCTCTCATTTTATTATCATAATCATCTTGCTTCATTAATTTGTCATGAATAACCATAGGATTGGGAAGGCCTTTCTTCCTTAGGACATCAAGGCTTCATCATGAACCTTGTGATGGAAACCTCCATGTTTTGGCATTTTTCTTCTAACTGTATCATCAGATTTCTTTTTGAAATCACCTTCCTAACTTCTGGGATGGTTTCTTTTCTATCACTGATTCCAATCTCTTCAAGTTCTTGCCTATTCTTAGATTTAAGAAATTTTATGATCTCATTTGCCTCTTCAGGCTTCTTACCAAGTTCTTATTTTATATTTTGAATAGCTTCTCTTGCTACTTTGACTAAATCATTTTTTTTCATAGATAACCTGTACGGATGGCCAAATATCATTAACAGATTCAATCATATTGGCCCATAGCTACTGCTTGGCTTGTGTCATTGGTTATTTTAATGTTAGATATTTTTCTAACTTCTTAAATTTCTCATTCAACTTGTTTTCTTTCTGTTCTTCATTCTCGTGCGTTATCTTAGCAAGTTTCTTTTCATCTTCCAGACTTTTGAGCTGTTCTTTAAGTCTGTTAATTTCATTTGTCTGAATAGACATGTCTTTCATTGATTTAATTAACTTATTTGCTTCATTTGTTGGCTGTGTTTTTGTAGTTGATGTCTCTGTTGCTGATGTTGTTGCTGAGGTGACAAGAAGTGTTGTAGCCATTGGGACTATAGGGGCCAGCGATTTTGCTAATGTAAAAGGCACAAATGTTTTGACTACAGGAATTACAGTGACAAGAATTTCTTCTCGAGCCTTTTTCTCCTGGACCAACTTATCCATTTCGTTCTCCATTTCTTTGATTTGGGCATTCAACTGAAGTATGAGATTCATCATCTCGTCTTTCTGATTTGCATCCTGTAAAACTTCCTTTGCTTGAGTATGTTTAGTAGGAGGCAGCTTTAGTTTCTTCTTTAGTGCAACAATGTCTATATTTTTCTTCTTAATTAATTCATCTGCAACTTTGACATTACTAGGATCATATCCTACTTCAATAACCAAATATTCCAGTGATTTGATTCTGTTATCCTTAGCCTGTGATGATTTCTTTTCCAATCTAAGTTGACCTCTAATATTCTCAAGAGTGTTTTGGAGCTTCTGCACACTCATGGCTTTATTTGTCATTATAGAATAAAGAATTTCACCAGCTTGTTTGTGAAATTCTATATGATCAATTTGATGAAGATCTTTTTCTTGAACTTCATATGCTGGTTTTTTGTAATCAGCTGATGATTTGGGATGTTTTACCTTAGGCTGCAGGAAGGTAATTTTCATTTTTCTAGTCTTGTAGTCAAAAGCAGAGAGCAATCTTCTTTGGTCACTAGGTGACTATTTCCAATACTGGTTATATGTACTAGTCTTCAAGGCTTCATTTCTCATCTTTATCTCTTTGTATTTCTGCATAATGTATTTCTGCATAATGTCCATCTCCTTATCTGCTGGTTTGTTGGAAGATACATTTCAACACCGTGATGCTTCTAAATAAGCTGAGTGTTTGAAGTTGAAGGCTGATGTATTTCTTCAATCACTGTAGGAGGTGCATTGTCTTTTGTTGTTGTATCTGTGTCAATCACTTCTATTGTTCCAATTCTTCATTGACAATATTTAATTTAAACTTCTTTCTCTACATTAAGTTAAATTTGGTTTTTGTGGTTGTCTTTGCAGTGTGTAATCCTTCCTCTCCGATTCTTTTGGAGTTCCTATCTTCTTGGGCTGGAGTTTGCAAGCTTTGAATAGTATCACCTTGCTTCTCTACCTCTGTCAAGGTGTTCTCCAACCATTCAGATTGATTGGAGAATTTCTCAATATCTGGTCTCTTCTTATGTACATAAGGAGTTAGTTTTCATTTAACTCTCAATTTACTTATTACTTGTAGAGGATCATAATACCATAGAAAACTCTTATTGAATTTAAACTCCTGCAAATACTTTTCAGCCTCCGCACCTGCATCTCTACTATTACAAATGAAAGGGCCAACCTAATTTTTTATTTTGAATTGTGTCTTCTTCTTAGTTGCCAGGAAATTGATTGCATCATAATTAATAATGTGCCTTATATACTCAAGGGAAAATAACCTCATTGGGAGGTATTTGGGCAATTTATATGGGATAAGATTGGATCCATATACTCTAATCTATGAATGATTTTGATACAAGTACCAATATCCTATTCTATTATGCTCTGACAATTGTAGGACCTTCTTAATTTCCTCATTGATTCTAGGCTGCATGTTGCTATTCAGCATATTGACCTTTGGGTGAATGAAAGAATCAATAAAATATGTATAGGTGGATTGTGTGGAGTCTTTTTAGCTTCTAGACCTACATCTCTATTGTTACAAATGAAAGGACCAACCTGATTTCTTATTTTGAATTGTTTCTTCTTCTTAGCTGCCAGGAAATTGACTGCATCAGAATTAATAATTTGCCTTATATAATCAAGGTAAAATAACCTGATTGGGAGGTATTTGGGCAGTTTATATGGGATAAGATTTGATCCATATACTCTAATATTTGAATGATTTTGATACAAGTACCAATATCCTATTCTATTATGCTCTAAAAATTGTAGGACCTTCTTAATTTCCTCACTGATTCTTGGCTGCATGTTGTTGTTCAACATATTGACCATTGAGTGAATGAAAAAATCAATAAAATTTGTATAGGTGGACTGTGTGGAGTCTTTTCTTATTAAATGATTCCAAAATATAACTGAATGTGGGTTACCTTCAACATCAAGATTTTGAAGGTTGATCGCAAATTTCTCTAATTGAAAATACAAAAACATGTGGAATAGGACTGTGGAATGCTTAAAAACATCTTCTTTAGGAATTTTGACTAGCTATTCATGAATATTATCAGCAAGGTTCTGGGCAAAGTTGAAAATGGTAGCAGGAGGCTAACCAAGTGAAAAAGTCGATAAGGAAACCTAAGACTACAGCATCAACATGTTCATTCGTAAAATAACCCAGAATGATAGAAAAAATAGTGATTATATGCCTGGTTCTCTAAAAAACAATTGTAGATGGGTAAGGAGGATTTGTCTTGGGGTTCCATAGATGAAGGAATTAAAGTTTGGAATATCTGGAACCTCTTGGGGAGGTCCAAATTCAGGTATAACTATGTAAGAGCCTCAATAGACAAAGGGGTTTCATCTGGCCTAGATTGGATCTAGAGAATTTGATTTATTGACTCAACAGTAATAGTAAACAGAATTTCCTTTCAGGGTTTATTATGGCTCTTTGGTCAGGGAAATAGCAATATTGACAGAGTCTGGTTACTTCTGGACATTGGAAAGTCTGTGGGACTACATACTTTGGCAAATTAGATTCCCAAATGAAAAATTCATCTGCTTGATCTTTAGATTTGTCATGGCTCCAGCAGTGGAGCTCAAGAAGGTTAAATTAAGTGACTGTGTCATTAATCTCAAAATATTGGTTAGTTAGGGGAGTGTGTTCTATATCTACAGCTGGAGGTTGCAGAGGATTGATAGATACAATGCTTTTGGAAGCCATTGTTTTGTTAAATTTCTTCAATTGATTAATCTTTAACTTAGAAAAAAATGATTTGGGCCTTTAGGAGCACCTATGAAAAGTTATAACAGTTTGCAGACTGTTTTTAGGATAAAATAGGGGTCTATATTTTGATCTTCAAAGGTTTAAACTTGTTCAATTGATCAAAATATACTTTCCATGACAAAAAACAATCTCAGGACCTCAGAATTTCTGCAAAAGGATGCCTAGGGTTTGCAGAAAAGGATTAGAATGCAAGAAGGCTATGTTCAGGTCTGCAAAGGCTTCTATTTTAATTCAATTACTGATTACTTTCTTTATTTCTTTAGGAACAGGCCTAAGCACTGAAGAATACCTAGATAAAATGAGAATTCTGGTTCACAAAGGGTTCTGAGGTAGTGGAAGGCTTTCTGAGGCTCTACTGTTCTTTTATAGTGCTTTAGATGACTTCTGCACTGGTTGTATCAGCAAATGTTGTTTAATTATGGTTAAATTGAGCTTAAAATGAGGTCGTCAACAATTATTTTAGGTCGGCAATGCTCCTTCTGCACGAGTTTGTAGCTGAAATGGTTAAAAAGGCTGCAAAGGGCAGTTATATGGTCTTTTTAACCATCAGTGTTTACATTGAATGCACGGGTCATTTTCAAATGGCAGGGTGGTTTTCACAACGGGGAGGAGAAACTGCTGAGCGGTTTTCACATGAGCGAAAGGTGGTAGGCGGTAAAGTTTGGATCGATGCAATCAAATTGAAACTTGCCACATAGCTAGGAGCAGAGATCCAAAAACCACATATATCGCAAGGTTAGGGTGTGGTTAAAAGTCAGGCTTTCAGATGTGTGATAGGCAATAAGGGCCATCGGATCTGATCAGTTAACATCCGATGGTTGGGAGGATACGAAAGATGCATCAGGATTGGATAGGAGTGGGTCCCGAGATAATATGATGTGATTGGTTATATATGCATGGATTCGGGATTTTTAATAGGTGGGTTTTAATGTATAACTAATGGGGTTAATGTAAGTGGGACATACGTATAGGTGGAGTTATAAGAAACCATAGTTTATAAATAGAACATGGGTTGGGAAATATATATAAGAAATTAATATAATACGGGATAAAGGTTTAATGCAGGAGTTAATTACACTAAGTTAATGTTAATAAAGAAATTTAATGCAGGAGATTAAATACACTAAGTTTTAACTTTAAAATTGATATCGGGAAGGCATTTGTTTTACCGTGGGATCCGACATATCACCTTTTTTAAAGAAATACTTAGGATAAAGGTATTTTTGGATTCTTGGTGTACTTTTGAATGACAATGGAAGTTAATAAAGGATTTTTACTTTTCCAAAGGACAATTTGTATTTTAACTTAAGAAAAGGGGTTTTTGTAAGGAAAAATGAGTGACTAATGGGGAAAAAGGGTAAAAATGAAGGGGAAAAGGTATTTTTACAAGGGGAATGATTTTGAAAGGAAGTTAGTAAATGAAATGACCAATTTTCTGCTATCCATGCCTTGTGAAAACTTATTTTACCTACCCATCAGCTACCTTAACATTTTTTCTTAATTTACATGGGTGCATTTGAGCTTGCAGACCCTTCATTTTCTTTTAATAGAAAACTATCTAATTCTATCCTTATTTATTCCAAGGGCTCAGATTAAAATATTGAACTCCTTATTATTCTCTACCTAACTACCAATCTACTAAGATTAAACATTTTGGCTAGATCTTTATTCTCTATCTATCATCATGAAATTTAAAGCATGAAAGGTCAAGATTAAGAAGTTTAACCTTCATGGATTGTGGCATTTTGATTTGCATCAATTTCATGATCTATTTTTATCTCTTTTTGTTGGGGTTCATTTTCTATATTCTTTTTTATCTTTTTTCTTGCAAGTCCTTTGATTTTTCTTTTACGACTTTTACCCTCTTTACATTTTTTAATTTTCTAATATGGGAAAACAATTTTGCAGAAAGCAAAATATGTACATATTACAGGACTAATCAAAGTCAATTCAAAATTATGAATCCTCTTATTATAGGACCCTAACAGTGGCTCCACATGGGGATGGAATTTCCTGGTGAAATGTCAAGAAATTTAAGATTAGTAACCTTGAATTTTGATTGTGATGGTCTTGAAACTGTTTTATGAGATCTGCATTTTTCATACTTATGATATTTTGTCTTTCAAAGCTTAGGGCCTTCCCTCCGGGCATCAACTTTGTAAGTAAAACATCCAATCCAATATAAACTCTGCAATGCTATGTACAATGTAAAAATTAAACAAAGCGAACTACTGCTATTTTGGGAAATAGTAATGCTTTAGCATTCTACCATTGATAGGTCCACCTGGTAGATTTGATCCATCCAACTCTTAAAAAAGAATGCATTGTTACCTGTGTAACCATAAATGACATAAGGACCTTTCCATAGAAAATAAAATTTACCATGTTTACCTTTCTCCTCTCTGCTGGAATCCCATTTAAGAACTTTGTCACCTATGTAAAAATCATCTTCCTTTGTCTTCCTGTCAAATATATTTTTAATATTCTCTTGAACAACCTGTGTCTTGACATAAACTTATTCCCTGGTTTGCTGCAAGTGTATGGTCAGATTTATCCTTCTCTGGATATCATTAATTTCTACCTATAGTTCTTGAATCATCTTCATTACTGGTACTCCTAAAGAGGATGAAAAAACAACATTCATCCCATATACAAGCTGATAAGGGGATGTACCAATGGACTTATTTGTGGTAAGTCTGTTTGCCCATAAGGCATTAACTAACCTTTTATTCCAGGTCTTTTTATTGTCTTTTAGTAGTTTCTTGATGATATTCACAAGAATTTTATTGGAGGATTAAGCAAGACCATTACCTTGAGGGTAATAGGCAGTGGAATGGTCAAGAGTAATGTGGTATTTGTTACAGAAGTCAATCATATTTTTAGATTTGAAAGCAGCGACATTATCAGTAATGAGATTTTGGGGGCATCTAAATCTAGACAGTATATTTCTTTCTAGAAATGAGATTATGATAGTATCAATGGCTTGTCTAGAAGGAATGGCTTTATCCACTTGGTAAAATAGTGTGTGGCGGTCAAACTCCATTTGTGCTGGGCTGATGAGGGTGGGTGGATTTCACCAATGAAGTCAAGACCCCATTGTTGAAAAGGCATTTCTGTGGAGATGGGTTTAATGGGTAAAGGTAGCAATTTTTCTTCCCTCAAAGATTTGGCGTTTGTGATAGGAGGTCACATATTTTCTCACGTCTGCAAAAAGTGTAGGCCAGTAAAAATCAACCCTCAAGATTTTATCTGCAGCTGACTTCCAGTAAAGATGTCCTCCACAGTCACATGCATGAAACTCTTCTATAACTTTATCATTTCATATTTAAGAAAGAAATTCAATAAAATGCTACCATGACCTTTCCAAAATAGTGCATTATCTATGATACAAAATTTCATTGCCTTTAACTTTAAGAATCTAGATTTAATTCTTGACAATCCAGGAGGAGCTTGTAAATTTAGTAATACAAATATGATATCTGCATACCATGGTGAATCTGAAAAATCTTCATTGATCTGTGAGGTCACCATCTCTTCTTGATCATATAATTGTGCAATAAAATTTATATCTAAGGCCTGACAGTTTGATTCAACCATGAATTTGGCTAAACCTTGGCCTTTCATGAGTTTGGTGGGCTTAATTTCCATGTCATATTCCAAAATGGTGGAAATACACTTGCCTCTCTTACCATCAGGCCCATTCTGAGTCAGAATGTCTTTCACTACTGAATTTGGAACATAAGAAATGATGTGTGAATATAAGATGTACACTCTAAAGTCTTTGATGGCCTTCACTAAAGATAATGCCTGTTTTTCCATTATTTTATATTTCATTGTAGCATCTTTGAGTGATTTTCTGAAAAAATCAATGGGTTGTTCATAGTCCTCATCATTCTTCTATAGTAAGATTGCAGCAATAGTATGTTCTGAAGCAAAAGAAAAAATAATAAAATATTTTTTTAAATCAGGACTTATTAGGACTGGTGTTTTTGTAAGGGCCTGTTTGATTGATTCAAAGGATTTTTTGGCCTCTACTATCCATTTAAGTGTTGAGTCTTTTTTCAACATGTTATTGAGTTCTCTAATTAATTCTGCTAAGTTTGAAATGAATCTTCTGAGAAAATTAATTTTACCTAAGAAAGCTTGTAATTCCTTAATATTTCTAGGATGACTAATATTCAAATGTGCTTTTATTCTAGCTAGATATATTCTAATTCCCTCTTTTGATATGATATGTCCTAATATTTTACCTTCTTCAAGTCTAAAGAGACTCTTTTTGGGATTCAAAGAAATACCAAACTTTCTGCATTTGATAAACACTTGTTTTAGATGATCTAGATACTCATTGTAATTTTTTGAAAATACAGTAATATCATCTAGATAAATCACAAGAAAATCATGAATTTCTTTAGCAAAAGATATATCCATAGCTCTATGAAAAGTGGCTCCTGCATTCATTAATCCAAAAGGCATTTTCACATACATGAAAGTACCCCATGGAGTAGTAAATGCAGTCTTTGGTTGGTATTGTTTTTGAACTAAAAATCTAGTTGTATCCAGAGAATCCATCAAGCAATGAAATCCTATAAGAACCAACCACCCTCTGTAAAATGTGATCCATCTTGGGGAGAGGATAGTTATCTTTTAGGGACACCTTATTTAAATTCCAAAAATCAACACAAAGTTTGATTTCCCCTGTCTTTTTCCTAGTGGGAACTAAGTTTGAAACCCAATCAGAATATTTGATAGGTGCAATGATCTGAGCTTCATACATTCTCTTAACCTCTTTTTCAATCAAAGGCATTAAAAATAGATTGATTCTTCTAAGCTTTTGTTTGAAAGGTTTTTGATCTTCTTTTATGGGTGTTTTGTGTTGTATTATGCTAGTGTCATAAGATTTTATGTCTTCATAACTCCATGCAAATACATCCTAAAATTCCTTAAACAGAGCTATATATTTCAGTTTTTCTTCTTGAGGTAATGTTTTGGAAATTTTGATCATCTTACGCTTTTGTTATGTTCCTATATTTATTTCTTCTATATCTGATCTTAATGGTTTCATTTTTTCTTTTCTTGCAACATAATTTGAATCAAAAATCTCTTCTAAAGGGGCTAATCCCTTAGGTAAAAAGTTGTTCTTAAGGTTTAAAATGTCAGAATCATCATTTGCTAATTCTTCTATTTCTACCTTTTCTAAATAATATATTTTTACTTGAGTAAATTTAGTGGTTTAATTGAAATCTAAGTTATTTACATCTATTTCAATGTCTATTTTATCATCTACTATACAATCTGTGTCTAGGTTACAATTCTGAAATTATCCCTCAACATTCATAAAATGATAGATTTTTTCATCCTGTGAAAACATCTGCCAATATTTTAGATTGTCTGGTATTGTGGGCCTTTGTTTAACTTCTAATGTATATTGATGATTTGGTTGAAAAGGCAGATTACAGGTACTAGCAAAAGTTGCTAAATTGTGGGCTTGTATGTTCTGGTTTCTAGGAATTACAACAAAGTCATATTCAAGCAATTCTTTGATCAGATCTAAAACCATTTCTCTATATTGGCTTAATATAAGATTATATACATAATATTCTCCTCTAATCTATTTTACAATTATATTAAAGTCTCCCATGACAGAAATTATTTTGCCTCCTAAATTTCTAACAATCTGCAGTCCTAAAATCAAAGCTTCATATTCAGCCATGTTTTTTGTACATTTAAAGTTTAATCTAAAGGCATGGCCTTCTGCATGATTGTTTTCCATGTTATGTATGTGAACTGCTGCTCTTGCTCCTAATTTGTTCACTGAGCCATGAAAATATAGGTGCCATATTGATTCATGAAATATGTTGTCACTGTCTGGTGCTTTCTTTTTCTGTTTTAATTTTGTGTTGTTTTCAATGCTAGTTTCAGAATTACATAAAATAAAAGTGTCCATATCAGTAGGTGTAGAATAAATAGGATATTTTCAAGGCATTTCTACACTACTAACCATGTAATTCATTAATGTCTCCCTGTAAATTTTCTTGGGTCGACCAAATACTGAATGCCGGTTTCAGAATTACATAAAATAAAAGAGTCCATATCAGTAGGTGTAGAATAAATAGGATATTTTCGAGGTATTTATACACTACTATCCATGTACTTCATTAATGTCTCCCTGTAAAGTTTCTTGGGTTAACCAAATACTAAAATAGTGGCATAAGACATGTCTAATTGTAGAGATCCATGCAGTTTTTCTCCCCATGATCCGAATGGAAAATGGCATCCACCCATGGTATTCATCTACCCCCATGGAATTTACCCATGGTATTGTAAATGTCATTGACCCATGGTATTCATCCACCTATTGTATTTATTCGCCCATGGTATTGTAAGTGACATCTATCCATGATATTCATCCACCCATGGTATGTATCCACACATGGAATTTACCCATGGTATTGCAAGTGGTATCTACCCATGGTATTGACCCATGGTATTGTAAGTGGTATCTACCGATGGTTTTGACCCATGGTATCCATCTATGGTATCTACACATGGTATTGTAACTCAAAAAAGGCTATAAATAACAAGCCTCAGTTTGTAAAAGGAGATTGTCCACCACAATGTAGCTTCTACAGTTATTATATGTTTTAATAAAACAAATTTCTTTGTGGTTTTATTTGCTTTGTGCTCTCTCTCTTTTCTGGCATTATAATTTTGCAGATCTTGTTAGATCCATTTCAATTTTTTAGATCTTGGGGGAGGCCCCCAAGATCTGGGTCATTGGTATCAGTTACGAATCCATGGGAATTAGGGTTTGAAGCATATTTCAGTTTCAATGTTTTGCAGCAATCTTCAGCAAACTCCATGAATTTTTTGGGTGACGAGTTTGTAGATCAGATCTGAAACTTTTGGTGAACATTTTACAAAACAAAAAGAATAGATCTGGATTCCTTGTGAAAAAATACCCAAATTCAAAAAACAAATCGGCCAAATTGGAGTTCGGATGAAGGAGATATCGCTCATTCAAAATCAGCAATGTTGCAGCAATGTTTGTGACAACAATTCATGGATGGCGGCTCTCCCATCATTTATTGCAGTTTTAAATGTGAAATTTCAGATAAAGGGTTACAGATATGAGATTATCTTGAAAAATCACCCAATTAAAAAAAAAAATTGATCGAATCAGAGTTCGAACGAGGGAGTTATCATTGATTTAAAATCAGCTATTTTTTCAGAAATTTTGTCACGACGGGACAATTCTTGCACGAATATGAGAGTCTAGAGTCTTCAGATAGTGCTTTTAAGAAAACATAAAGATGCAGAATGATCATTCCATTTCCAAAAACAGGTTATAATAAATATTCTGAGTTATATTGACTGAGTTATGCTCATTTTAAATCTGGAGCAGCATTCAGAGCAGGTTCCCTTTGGAGATGTGCACTCCCACCCCGCTTTAGTAGGCACCTACTTCACATTCATTTGTTTCAACATAGCAGTATTTGTGTTGGGTTATTTGGAGACGTGCCCTCCCACCCCAAGCTATGTAGGCACCTGCTACTTCATCAATAATCAATATCACGGTTATGGGTCAACCGCACAAAATTCTTCTCATTGAAGTCCATTTGCTAGGCCGAACACTGTTAGTAACACAATTGGTCACAAGAATTACATGGTATCTCTATCCTCGGATCTTTGTTTGACATGGTTTTGGTTCATCCACAAACCCACACTTCATTGAATTCAATTTGTTAGGCTGTACACTGTCAATATCATAGTTGGTCACAAGCATTATAGGGTATCTCTATCCTCAGGTCTTCGTTCATCACGGTTATGGGTTAACTACACAAAACCCTTCTCTTCAGTGGCTTTTCATATTCAACAAGGGCTTCTCAAGAGGGAACTTCACACAATGGGGACCATTGCTTCTTATGGAGGGAGGGATGATCTGAATGGAAAATGGCATCCACCCATGGTATTCATCTACCCATGTTATCCATCCACCCATAGAATTTACCCATGGTATTGTAAATGTCATTAACCCATGGTATTCATCCACCCATTGTATTTATTCACCCATGGTATTGTAAGTGACATCTATCCATGATATTCATCCACCCATGGTAGGTATCCACACATGGTATTCATCCACACATGTAATTTACCCATGGTATTGTAAGTGGTATCTAATCATGGTATTGACCCATGGTATTATAAGTGGTATCTACCCATGGTTTTGACCCATGGTGTCCACCTATGGTATCTACACATGGTATTGTAACTCAAAAAAAGGATATAAATAACAAGCCTCAGTTTGTAAAAGGATATTTTCCACCACAATGTAGCCTCTATAGTTATTCCCTGTTTTAATAAAACAAATTTCTTTGTGGTTTTATTTGCTTTGTGCTCTCTCTCTTTTCTGGCATTCTAATTTTGCAGATCTTGTCAGATCCATTTCAATTTTTAAAATCTTGGGGGCCTCCCCCCAAGATCTGGATCACCCCATGAGCGAGATAACAACATTCCATACTTATGAGGGATATCAGCTACTACAATATCCATGACTATGTTTTTTCCAGTGTATTGAACTAAAGTGACACATAAATCTTTGATTAAGCATAGAAATTTCATTTTATTAGAATCACATGAGAAAAGATGTTTATAAGGTCTATTAATATCTAAATTCAAGGTTTCCATAATGGATTTTGGCATTAAATTATGTGAAGCGCTTGAATCTAGCATAACATTATTTAAAATTTGATCATGAACAGTCAAGCTAATGTAGAAAGGAGGAACTCCTCCCTCTTGGTGTTTTCCATTTACTTCAGGACCAATTATTAGTTCTGGTTGGTCATCATTCAAATTAAATGGTGCTTGTTTTTCCTAACTGAATTATTTCTTCTTTAGTAACTGCAATTTGAGTGTGTTTCTCTTATTTTTCTACAGTTGGTTTTTCATTTTCTGTTTGTGTTTGCACTGCTTTACTGTTTTTATCTTCTTTTCAGGGACAGTTTGAGTTGCAGTGGTAACTTTGGCAATTTTTGAGGTTTCAACGACCGTTTTGGAAACAGTTGTTTTAGGGTCAGCTGATTTTGAATTAGCAGTAGATGTTTTTCCATTAGAAATTGTTGTTTTAGCAGAATTTATTGTCTTGGCAGCAATAGATTTTTGAGGATCTACTGATGTTTGAACAACAGTATCTGTAATGTCAACAATTTTAGGACTGGGTGTAATTTTGGGACTTGAGATTTTCTGATTTGAACTAGAGTTTTGCTGGGTTTCCCTAGGAATGATTTCCAGTACTTTTGTTGTTGGAGCTTCTACTATTTTCTTTGTTTGAGTTTGAGCAGATTTCTTAGTAGGTGCTTCTACATTCTTCTTACTCCTAAGGTTATATTGCTTATGAACTTCATTAATGGCAAACTCATAACCTTTCTTGTAATAAAAAACTCACCAGATTCTAATTGTAACTGTTGTAATTCATATGGTTCATGTTCTTCTTGTGTAAGAAAAATGGTATTATCATCATTAATGCCCATTAGATTAATCTGTGTCTCTTCATCATCTTCATTTTGGTGAAAACTTTCAGCATAGTTATCTTTGAAAGGTGGTCATATTGTTTGATCAGGTGTTGATTCCCTAGATTTACCAGTGTTAGTGTTTTTCCTAAAGTTGGGATTTCTTATTTTAGGTCCTTATTGTTGATTATCTCATTGTGGTTTCCTTTCCATAATTTCTAGTCTATCCATCATTTTCTCCATGGCTTTTGCTAAACTATCTATTTTGCTATATGATGTAGATGTTTCCTCTTTTATTGTTACCCTTCTTTCATTTCTCATTCTTGCTCTCTTGGCTAACAAATTAGCTTCTACACTAGCTGCTATGTTTTACATTTGTTCTAGTGTTTCTAGATTCCTTTCCCTCAGTTGGTATGACATATCCATATCAAAACCATCAGGAAATTTGAGTAAAGCTAAATTTGGTGGGGGTTTAATGTTTACTGGAATAGAATTATAGATACTGTTGAATCTAGTACAATAGTCTTGAACTATTTCATTAGGTCCTCTTTTTATATGTTCATATTCAGACAAAATTTGTAATGGATTCTTCTTTTTCTCCCATATACTGATAAACATTCTATGGAAGGCTTCTTAATCAGAAATATGATTTGCAGGCAAAGCTTTAAGCTATTTTTTCACTTCTCTAGCTAAGTTTTGGGCAAGAAGTCTCATTTGGACATTAGATTCATCAATTTCATGCGGTTCAAAATATCAAGTCATTTTGTTAACATGTTGTTGTGTAGTGTATTGATTGGTTCCATCAAATTGAGGGATTTTTCTTTGATAATATTGGGGCATATTATGTAACTGCCCTAATAGGACCAAAGGAGCATATCTGGCAGCCATAGCTAAGATTTTGACTTGGCTAGTAGCTAAATTTGTGGTGTTTGGTGATGAGGATGAGGAACTTGCAGATGAGGTTGAAGAACTTGCAAATGTAGTTGAAGCACTTGCAGATGTACTTGGAAATGATGTGGAAGTACTTGAAAATGCAACGGCAATGTTGGAGGATGAGCTTGCAGTATTTACATTAGGAAATAAAATTCTAGGTTGAAGAGGAAGCTTAGGAATGAAAGATTCTGTGGAATGAGGTGTAGTGGAAATTATAGATGAAGTGGTACTAAATAAATTGGAATTTATAGATTCTAAATGGCTGGTAGAAGGCTTAGGGTTATAAGAAGATAAAGTAGCTAATTCAACGGAATGTTGAAAATAAGCTTCATCAATTTCCTTAAGCAAATTTTCATTTAAAGAAACAAGTTTATCAAGTGGTTCTACAACTTTTTGATCTGAAGTAGTTTCCTTCTTAGTTTCAATAAATGAAATGAAATCAGGATCTATTACACTACCATATATGGAACTTTCTGATTTAGTTCTAAAAAAATATTGTTCAAAAGCTAAATCAAATTCAATTTCTTGTAAACTGGATAATTTATTGGGAAGAGAATTTTCTTTGATCAAGGGATTTTTATTAACTAAACTTTCTACTTTTTTTTTTTTCCTTGAAATTCTATCAAGATTTTCTACTATTACAGC
>JAXQQM020087519.1:0-31508 GCA_034641835.2 Pinus albicaulis | reverse complement strand
ACAGAAGTTGAGCGACTGGCTCAAGATGCAGAGAAGGTTGTAGGACCACCTACAGCACAGCACAGACAGAGACAGTCACCAGACCGGTACACTGGATACATGGCTCTTGTGAGCAAATGTGTCGTGACAGAGCCATCCTCTTTCGAGAAAGCTGTGGAGGACCCGCATGGGTAGATGCCATGGTGGAAGAGTATGATTCGATTGTCAGAAACAATGCATGGGAGATTGTCCCAAGGCTGGAGGGGAAATTAGTGGTGGGTTTGAGATGGATCTACAAAGTGAAGCAGGCAGCTGACGGGAGTGTGGAGAAGTACAAGGCAAGATTTGTTTCCCGAGGCTTCTCACAGATAGAGGGGATCGATTATGAGATGCTCTTGCACCTCGTCGTGAAGGTACTCTTCCATACTCTGACGATCCTAGTTTCCCCGCCCAGATAGTGGCACATCCACTCGTATGGATGTGAAGACCGTGTTCCTCACTGAGTCATTTAGGAGGAGTGTGCATATGGTGTTTCCAAGGCTCGAGACCTTAAGCAGCGTTGAGTCGCATGCGGTGCGTACTCAAGAGAGCACCGTATGGGCTGAAACAGCACCTCATGCTCGGCACACACGGGACAGACAAGAGCCAACGGGACTTGGATTCTCCAAGAGTGAGGCAGATCCTAACCTGTACCAGATTGTGGTGGAGGGGAAGTTGCTGATCATTTTACTGTATGTAGATGATCTTATTTTGACGGGTGATGAGCTGTTGATACTTTCATGCAAGGAGGATCTTGCTAGAGATTTTGAGATGAAGGACTTAGGCCTCCTTCATTATTTCCTGGGATTGGAGATTTGGCAGCGCAGTGGTGGACTATTTGTTTCTCAGGGTAAGTATGCCCGGGAGATACTGGAGAGGTTCAACATGCATGGTTGCAAGCCTGTTGATACTCCTCTTCCTGGTGGTTGGAGGAAAGAGGATGCTACATCAGCAGAGGTAGTGGATGCCACTGTTTATCGACAATTGGTTGGTTCGCTCATGTATTTGGTCAATACATGACCGAACATATGCTATGCTGTTAACCAGCTTTCACAAGCTATGGTTAAGCCTACCAAGCTCTTTTGGAAGGCAAGCAAGAATTTCCTGAGGTATCTCAGGGGCACATCAAGATATGGATTGTGGTACAAACAGTCGGATGAGTTGAAGCTGCATGGCTTCACGGATGGAAATTGGGTAGGGAGCCCAATGGATAGAAAGAGCACATCTGGAGGGATTTTTAGTATTGGGTGTCCATCAGTTTCTTGGTACAGTAGGAAACAGAGATCCGTGGCACTCAGTTCAGTGGAGGCCAAGTATATGGCGCGTTACGCATGCGAGGCTATATGGATGAGGAAGATCCCTGGTCGGGGTTGTCGGCTCACACTTGAGCCATCAGATTTGGCCAGGATAACCAAGAGTTGCATCAAAATCTCAGTTAATCCATTATTTCATGATATATCTAAACACATTGACATCCAGTATCATCATATCAGAGATTGTGTGCAACGGAAGATCATGTTACTTTCATACATTCCCACGAAGGATCAGGATGTTGATATCTTGACGAAGGCGCTCAATAGGAGAAAATTCGAATACCACAGGGGTAGGATCGGGGTGGCAGATAATCTCTATCTTGTTGAGAGGGAGTGTTGAGATTGCAACAAGATGATGAACTTAGTGAAAAGAGTCGCCTTCACTAAGTGGGCCCGTTGTGCTATTTTTGGCGCAAAGTCTATTTTTAGACATATGGATCATGGTCTATGAGTTGCAGGATGCTATTTATGGATGATTGGTTGATTTGGTAAAAATATATGGACCTCTATTTTTAGACATTGGGTGGAATCTATTTTTAGACTGCCAGTCTAAAAATAGATCAGTCGAATATTATTAGCCCTTAATAATATTTAGACTATAAACATTATATTATCCTCTTGGAGCACTTCAGTTTGATTCTTGGATGTGGCACATGCAACTGACAGAAGGAAATACGCTTTTCCTATGGGTTAGTTGAGTTATTTCATAGTTGACTTCAGTTAGAACTCATGTGGCAGAGTTTGGTGGAGTTGATGAGACAGTTGATGGAGTTGTGTTTGGTTTAACTTAGTTGAACTAGTTGTATTTAGTCTAACTGACAAATACACTAGTGTTGAGTGGTGTGAATTAATTATTAATTAATTCACTAATTATTAACTCATAAATCAACTAAAGAATACATCAGTTAATCGCAATGCATGGACAGTTCGCTGGAGACCGTTGGTTAGAGGTGGTGAAAAGGGTGAGTCTACTATCAGTTGTGACTATGGCTGTGCATGAGATTTGCACACACATTGATTGAGATTTCAAATGAGGATTGTGCAATACAAGCCAGTGGGATTCGAATTTGGATCTCATCATTATTCATCTTGGATTGCGCAGTAGAGGCAGGCAGACCTGTGGAGGAGATTTGAACTTGTGACTTGTTCTATATCTGAGCTAGTTTGTGTGTAGCATGTGAGATAGTGTTGAGAGCTGTGAGGAGCTTTGTGCTATGTATTGTTACAAGTTATCTATCATTATAATATCATATAGTTGGGGGTTTTCAGCTGTAATATTTCCCCATTACATACCGTGTTATATGTGTGCTTGATTATGTTTTAATGTGCGCATGCGACTGCTTCTATTTCCGCAAATTGATGATCAATTGTAGAAGAGGTTATGTATTATGCATGAAGCTTAAATAGTGTCTAACGTATACCCTGCATAATTCAGCTATTATTCAAATTTCTCTTGTTACAAGTTTCGACTTGGTTAGTTGGTGACCTAGGACTAGTATTTTGTTTTATCTCGATTAGGGGGTACTTGAACTTATCGCCAAAGAGTATTTGGCTAATGTGTGACTAGATCCTCTGGATGATGTTGATGCAAGATGCTTTCCACGTTGATCTAGAATATAACATGAAGTGGATATATACTTTAACATAACAAGATCATTCAATCTTTTGTTGGGATGGATAATTTTTTTAATAAAGTGGACATTTGAGGAAATCAAGGTGAATAAATCCCTAGCTAAAAGGGACTGTTGATTTTTTTGGGTAGCTGCAGGAGGTATTACCTAGCTACATAAGTCAACTCGTGAAATAAATTTAAAATTACATAAAATTAAATTGCTCAATTCAGCCCAAAATTTTTAGGTTGTCCCAACAAAATGACGTGCCACTTGGGCACCCTAAATCACTATAAATAGACACTTGAAACTTATCATTTGGTAATGATCTCATCACTCACACATTCTCTCTCTTTCTCACATTGGAAGTAGTCCGAAGAAGAGGCCAAATATTTTTTAGTAGCCAAATTTCCGAGTAGCCGAGTTTTGACCAGCATTGACCGATTATCTCTAGGTAGAGTTTAACCAATTTTTAGAGAAAATTTTGATTTAGTTTCTAGGAAAGGTTTGACCGAGTTTCTAGGAATTTTGACTGAGTTTTTGGGTAGTTGTAGGAGTCCAATTTTTTGCTTATTTTGCTCAGGTTGAACAAATTTATGGTTAGTTATAAATGGCTAAATTTCAATGTGTTTGACCAAGTTTGATGTGTGCTAGAATTTTGCTCTATTTTGATGAAGTTTTACTTGCAAATATTAGACTATACGTTTGATAAACTAAACAATTTGTCCTAAAAGGTTGTTGGGTTTTCTCTCGAGTTTGGGTTTAATAGGGAAAAATTTTGGTGTCTAATGTGCATGGCTATTTTACTATGATTTTTAATATTTCTATTGCATTTACAATTTAATTTTATGAATGTAATTGCTTAATCATAGTATATAACGTGATAAAGTAATATCATATATCACTAGAAGTAATTATTAGTTGCATAAAATTGTGCTTGTCTAATTAACAATAAAAATTCAACAGTTTCCTGATGTCTCTTCTGTCCCTTCGAATGGTACATTTTGGTTATGGTACAGTATCTCTCGCGAGAGATTGATATGACTTATGATAATTTTTTATGTAATCGCCAATTTTCAAAGTTCATAGAATTCACTCAACAAAAAACTAAAATAAAAAAGAAAATAATTAATAACATAGAATTCATATTTTTTAAGCTTTAATAGAAGAATTATTTATATAGAAATTATTCTTTTATAGAAATTTTATATAAAATATAATTTTACTTTTAATTTTATAGAAAATATAAATTTACTTTAAGTTCTCATGGACCCTTCTATAGACTAATTTCTCTTAAAAATAACAAAACATGCTTCTTGCTAGAGATGATTAGTATTTGGCCTGGTTGAAACATACCAATGAGATGTTTGAATTGTCCTTGTGTGCATTGATGGTTAAGGATTTTCCATCCTTGATGAGGGAGTAGTTGTTGGCTTTCTCCATGAATGTCACATCATGGATGTGCATGCAGGGACTCTCAAATACAAATCCACAAACATCAAGTGGAACTAAATCATACTCTACTTCATCTCTAATATCAACTCTAATAGAAAATTTAATTCTACGCTATTCGGTTACATTTATCTCTACCTTCTTTCGATGGATATGGGATAGGTTGGTAATAAGTTGCTAGCCCTAGTTTCTTGAAGATATTTGCTGCTAGGGGATTTTTCTGTGATATTGAATAAAAAATAGCATAATTTTTTGTCTCATAGACTTGTATATTTAAGTGGAATATTTTATTCAGTTACTTCTCTTCTTGTTGCTGAAGCCTTAATCAAATTTACCTGCTTCTGAACTGATGTATATATAATATTCTAATTCACATCTGAGCTGAATTCCTCCTGATTACTAGAATTTTTAGCCATGGCATTTTACTTCTTATAATATTTCTCTCAATTCTTTGGGACGTGTTGGATGCAACTTATAACACTTCTCCTTTGTATGACCATCAATGTCACAATGGTTGCAATTTTTTTCTAGAATCTTTTCATTGGTGTGCAATGGATACTATCCTTTCGTATTTTATCCCTGTCTTCTTATTGTTCCCCTCCTTCGAAGATTTTTGGCACTCCTTCTACTTTGAACCATTTTATTTCGTTTTCTTCTATCCTATGTCCTCTAGGTATCGTGCATGTACATGAGCATCATACATTGTTCATGGTTTGAACAACATCACTTCATTCCACATATGAATGTGTAGATCCCCTATGTACTTGAAGAGTATGTCTAGATTCTTTGTGGATATAAATAACATTATTTCCATATTTATAAACTCTATGGTGTACTCATGTAAGCTATTCCCATGTACATAACTAAATTAGGTCCATCATATCCATTAGTCCTCTACATACTAGAAGTGCAAACAAAATTTTATGTTATTCCTTTATGTGGTGAAAAATAAAATAAAACTCTAATTAATCCAACTAATGAATTAATTTTCAAAGAGTCAATCTCACCTTGATATGGCCTAATTCCATCCTTTTCTTCCATCTTGAATAGGGACTATGATTGGTTCAAGTAACTCAAATTGGGTTGGTCCTTTTTTATTTCTTTCTTAGGTTGCCTCTTTGGTTCTTCTTGATCCCCCAGTCTCTAATCCAAAATTTGTATTAGAACCTCAATATTATCCAAGTAACTGGAGCTTAATGGTCATGGAAACTGTTAGTGTAAAGTTTTCAGAAAGGTGTACCAAAAACACTTCACATAAGTCATTTGTGACAAGTGACCCTAACAACAAGAGATCATTATTTACGCTTTAGATATGCAATGACATAATAAGAAAAACCTATAGTAAAAATATCATATGTAATCCAAAATGTAAAACAACAATAAATAAATGATGAAATAATCCAATTGAAGAATAATTTAAATGAATAATAGTTTTATTAGAAAAAACCTAGTGAAGGAGGTTTACAACAAGGGTTTTCAAATCCCCCTCCGTGGGATGGGTCCTTTGATGTCCTTGTGCTCCAACGATATGTTTCTCTCTCTCAATATGTATAACACTAAAAAGCAAGATAGAACTCAAGTGGGAGATAAAATGTGATAAGACGATAGTGGTGACAATGATAGTGATCATGGTCAAGAATGAATGGAAAACCCTCTTATTTATAACAAAGCATTGGCCTCAATTAGGAATTGGAAAACGATAAAATATTATTGACCAAATCAAAATCTAGCCGTTATACTTTATTATACTTTTTGGAGAGGGAAAAGATATTCAAAATGGTAAAATACATTTATTTAGAAAATGGTTGAAGTAATTAACAAATAAAATGATTTATTAATCACTTTACAAGGATTAAGAAAAACGTGAATTTGAAATAATTATTAAATAATGGTTTAAAAATTATTCCAAAAATAAAAGTAAGGAATAATAAATAAATAATGATTTATTTAATTATTCCAAGATGATTTAGTTAGATGTGTTAAGAAATAATTATCAAATAATGATTTAATAATTATTTCTAGAGAAAATTAAATAAATAATGATTTATTCAATTATACTCATGGGGTTTTTAATAATTTAATAAATATGGTTTACTAAATTATTTCCTAAGGTGAAAGTGATTTTTCTATGGTAAAATTAATCCTACATGGTTTATTTCGATCCACCTAGTTAGAAATGGTTAGGTCTCATTTTTTAGGTGATAACATATTTCCCCCAATGTAGGAGTGTCATGAGAAAATCATATGACCGAAATACGTTGTAGGTTACACTTCCACAAGACACCAAAGGGGAGTAAAAAAGAGAGAGATATAGCTGAAGCGATGCAAGGAAGGACATAGAATTAATGGAGGGGGTGAGATCTACTAATATGATATAAGTCTCATTTTATTTTGGAGTACATGATCTCGCAGGGGAGGCATACCCATACTCGTCAAGATAACAGAGTACAAATAATAATGGTGGGACTAAGATACAAAGTACATGATACATTGGCATCAATAGTCCAGAATGTATTACAATAATATAATGAGTCCCATATACATAATGTGCTTGAATAACAAAGAATAGGACTGAACACAATGACATTTGCTGATCTAAGTACATGCCACATAATTCCCCTCAAACTGAAATTTTGAGGGGAAATCACAACCAAAAAATCCCTACTGTACAAGAAAGAGCTCTGAAGATATGAATGGTTCATATGAATGAGGCATGCATGTTATGGGCGCTGCAAGCTGTGGGAACCAAGCCAATGAAATCCATGGAACTGAATTTGAGGCTAGATCATAATCTCATGACATCCATTCAAGTGGGGTGCTACCTAAAGGACCACTTCCTCATGAGGTTTGGAACATCTCACACACACCCTGGAAATAGTGGGACAATGTATTGGATCAACGGTCCATCAAGTGTACGATTCTAGCGTGTGCGAAAATGAGTTGGAATCGAGCATGCGAGAAACAACCAAGTCAAAGGGAAATGAGGATCCCCTTTACTTGATCTGAGGCACTGAAGAATGATGAAATCTATAACAAAGGTACACTTCCCTTTAAACCACTCTCCTAGAATAAATGTGTTGAAGTCAACAAAAGAGGGCTTGCTAGAGGTGAGCCATTCAGGATTCCTTAACAAGGGCACGAGGGTCATAGAAATGCGACCAATGTACTCACACCAAGGATGATGATAGAAGGATACAATATGAGAGGTGGATTCAAGACTTCACTTGTAAGATCATGATATGCATGGTTGAACTAGAAGCGATTGACTTGATTCCAGAGGGGATAGTCAATTACTCAGACAAAGGATTTTCAAGGACGGAGCAGTATAGATGGAGTCAAAATATGAGCACAATGGGATGAATGCAACACAAATATGTATGGAACAATATAACTAGATTCAAGGGGACTGGAAACAGAATCCATATATGCAAGGATGACTCATCTCTGATGTTGTGAACAAGAGTGACTCGATGATGTTTCCATATGGGGGAGGCTCGAAGGGGACCATAAAAACATAGTAAATAATCATTACTCATGAAAATGATCAACACGTGAGTCTACCAATGTAAAGGTAAAGTGGTACCTGAGTATAGGTGGCTCATATGAATAAATTTGATTTTAATAAGCGACAAAGTGAGACCTTGTGGAAAAAATGTCTTCCTGGTGAAGTGTCAAATTACCAAAAACAAAGAGAGTCTAATTATAGAACTCGGTGAGATATTTCAAATGGTGCTTACAGTTCATCAAATCGAGCTATGGTTTGGTCACAATGGGCGACAAAAAAACTAGGATTTTTCCAATAAAAGGGCTTCTTTCCCCCAAATCCAATTCATTTGCATAGTGACCTGTTGGAGAATAGGGAGACGAGGTGAAGGCCCTAAATATTGAAGATATTGCAGCAGACAAACCGACCATCATAATTTATATCTTATAATTTTAGGTAGGTGGCCCTTAGTTTTCTAAAAATGGCCTTAATGCTTCATGGAAGGATGGTTCCTGATGAAGAATCAAGGTAAGAAAGGAATATAGGAATGAACTAATAGAGGAGGTATAGAATCATCTCTGCCCACCAAGTCAAACATTGGGACTAATGGTAAGTGTGGTATCACATAGAGTAGAATGTTTGAATAGATGATATCAATCATCTATGATATGTGATGTGTATATGGCTCGTCAGAGAGGTCGTCAGGACAAACTATCCAAGGAATGAAAGGATAATCTACCATACCTAGATCATTAGGGTCTAGGCCAAGACTTATGTTAGTCAATTGAGAAGGTGTCCAGGTGTTCTATCATAACCCAAGCATGGGATACTTCCCCTTAGCTTATTTGTTGGAGGGGAACTAATCGAGTATGCATAAGGTAAGAATGATTCCCCCAGCTGGATGAGTTTGTGGAGCACCACTGTGTTAAAAGTGCTCAATAAAGGATTCAAGTAGTCGGCTCGAATGGCATGAGATCCTCCACATGATGATGAGTATATGTAGGGTCATAGGTTCTTCCCAGTTTTGTAGGGATGGATGTAGCATGCTATGAACATGACGAATGCATTTATAATAGTGGAATATAAACCCATTTTGATGATGTGGATCACCATTTGTTTATTTTATGGATGTCTTCTTATGGGAAGAATGTATGATGGGTGTAGTATGAGAAAGGATATAATGTATTACCAATCTCACTTGGCACTGCATTATGAATCAAATGGACTGAATTTCTAGGTTCGCATACATGGTGTCACTATACCAAATATTGGCTTTAGATATAACGAATCAATGCTCACCTAGACGACACGGTGATTGAACAACAACAATGTATAAGGGCCTAGGTTATTGATGTAATATGGAGGAATGATTAAGTGGATAATCCCTATGGTGATCTGAAGTGATATGAGACTCTAGAGATTCTTCGATATGGGGAAGAAGGATGGGACTAGATTAGACACTACTAGATGTACTAAGAGGGTTGGGCAGAATTGCTTCTCCTAGACTCTCAAGGTTGGCTGCCCCCTTACCCAAACATTGGATGTTAATGTAATGGCCACAAGGTGGATGTGGTTTGAATTTATGGGTTCAAAGTAAGGGGTATTTGAACTGATCAACTTCACCATGGATGAATTGTTTTTACCCCACAACATATTGATCATGGGTATGATGCAGAAGGAAGTATGAATGATGGTGCATATCATCCCAAGGATAATCAGGGGTGGTAATAGCTTCCATGATGTCTTCATTAGAATGAAATATGGGAGGATGGGAGGAAGAGAGACCATATGAGGAAGAGGAACTTTATGAGGCATCTTCTTGAGAGACAAGGTTCACATGCGAGTCGTCAAAAAGGGGAGAAAATTGAATAGTAAATGTGACATCTACTGATGTTGAGATAGAAGTGTTCTCAGATTAAGGTTCGAGAATATCACAATAGGAAACGTCAAGAGAGTCCCAATAGATCGATACCATGGATGATGATAGGTAGAGAATAGGGGTGGAACTATTCTTCATATCGACATCTGGAGGGGGAATCACAATGGTGGGTTGGGAAACCTCCTATTCTGGCATAAGAGTGGAACCAAAACCCGTAGGTAGAGGGGGAGTGGAATCACCATGAGAGAAATATAACTCATGAAGCACTTAAAGTGTATCGTGAAAATATTTGAGACAGGGGCATTTATGGGAATAATGGCCATAATTATCACACAAAGCACAAGGGTGATACATGCGCAAGGATATATTATTCTTAGATGACTTGGGTATGGTGGAATGAACCTTAGGAATGTTAGAGTTAGGGAAATTATTAGACACCACATTCTTCATATGTGGGATCTCAGGACAATTATTGGTGGCATGCCCAACAACATCACACAAAGTGCATGGAGGAGTATGATTTGGTGCTTTAGGAGGAACTAGAGTTTTTTGGGGTGCCTTGTATTTGTGTCCCTTATTATAGGCTTTTCCCCACTCACCAGATGCTTTCACAACAAGATTGGATTCATGTTGAGGTTGTTGTGGAATTGAAGAAAAGGAAGGGTTAGGAACAATAGGTTGAACCAGGGTCAAAGATATGTAAGGTTTGAGTTGATTAGGAGTGTTTTTGGGAGGATCAATGTACCATACTGGGATCCCTAAGGTGATGTTAGGTAGACTAAACATAGCCATACCAAGGGTAGAGAATATTCCTAGCAGAAGGAATAAGAAACATATCTAACCAAAAGGATAATGACCTCATGGAATTTCTCCCAGATGGTTAAGATCTAGGGGAATAGTCCTAGGCTAAAAATGGCTGGGAGAGATACTAGTAGAAGGAAATAGGCCTAGAGGAATTGTACTTGAAGGCTGGGTTGAGTTAGGATCAGGAGGTTGTAGAGGACTTGGCTACTGTGAAGGCATACCAGACTACTTGTGGGCAACCCGTGATGACTGAAACATGCAAACACTGCATAGGGATAGGCTATGGGCCATAATAAGGCCTAACCATCATGGAATATTTATACACTCCAAGAGACACAACAGTTAAGGATGTGATATTATTATGTATAGTCATCGATGAGATAGCGGTTTGAGGATATGTTTGAGACTGAGGGTCATAGTAAGTCAACTGATCGATAGTGACGATATTTCCGTAATGAGGAAATAACATCTTACGAAAGACAATGAATGAAAAAATGGACATGAAATAGGTTTAAATACGGCCCAAAAAGATGTTATAATCTAATGGGGCATCATTGACTTCGATAAAAATTAAGAATTTTTTTCCGAAAAGAGTAATGGGACAGTTGCGATACAAACTAAGGGGTTGTGAGGGATCATTCATCCCAAGCATGAAGAGTGAGAGTGGATGGGGGAATTTTAGGGGAACCAAGTTGGTTGCAAACACTAGCGACCATCACATAGGAGGATGCGCCTTCACCTATGATACACTACTGGACTATAGTGTTCTCTATGGAGATTGGTATTTGAAAATAAACTGATGAAGGAAGGGGGGATGTTCCACTTTGTGAATTTAAAATACAATCAAATGATCTTCAGAAGGATCCACAATGCCTAAAGAAGAGAGAAAATATTTTCTTTGGCATGGGCACATCTAGACGACTTCCAACGTTGACATGGAAGTAGGAGACTGCACCAAGTAATTTACTATGCTATAGGTATGGGTGGCTTTAGAAGAAGTAGAATTTACATAATGGACCTTTGGGGATCTTGGGAAAAAACTTGAATTTAGGTAGAGGGATCTTTAAGGTGCCATTTGGTGATGAAAAAGGATCAGTGGAAACTTTGGGTTGGGGATAAGTCATTGACTTGGCATGGGGATTGTCAAATTTGTGTGATCGAGTCTGAAGGTTTACTTGTTCGGTGTTGACTTCGTTGGATTTCATCATGAGAATATGGTAATTTTTGGGGTCAAATTTTTAAGGTTGAGGAGATGCATTACCCTATGTGGGTTGGGAATATACTTATCCATAATGAGGAAAAGGATTATAAGCACAACCAATTGTGATGAAGCAAGAGGGGAGGAGGTGGAGAAATGGGATGAGGTCCTCTAGAAGTAGCTGCTTGAGCTTCCCATGCTTGGTGCATATAAGGTAACAGGGGAAAATCATGAGTATAATGGCCATATAAACCGCAACAGGAACAAGGTATATTTATATGAAGATCCTTGTTTTTCTTGTGCTGTCTGCCCTGTTGCTAGGGTTCAGTATTAGGATGGTCACCCTGAGGGGAATTAGGTGGTGGACCCTAGTTTCCTTGGTTAACTTGAGATGGTTGGTTCCAATTACCATTCCCCTTATTATTTCACTTAGGGTTGGGGGGATTGGTTGCACTCTGTCGAGCATACACTTGACCTTGAGGAGGTGGTTTATGTCATGGCAGAGGTGGAGGAGGCATGGGAGGTTGGGGCACTGGTGCCAGAGGGGATGGAGCACTAGGAGGTGCATAAGGATTTAAATAATTTGAGACAACATTGGTATAACTATGTGAAGTGAAAATTGGCCCTGGCATCAACTGATGTAGATGGGGATATGCTTATGATGTGTTTGAACCTTGGTAAGGGTTTCCACGGGAAGAAACAAGAGGGGGATAGGTGTAAGTGGAATTGGTCCCCCTCGGGGTTGACCATAACTCATGTGAGGTTGATCATATGGTGGAGGTGGACATGGAGGGTGTGAGATAGATCCAATGATACTGTTAGTGATGTTGGGGTCCCATGATTTGGAAGATTGGTAGACCAAATGCACAGGGTAACATAAGACCAGTATTTGGAGTCCTAGGACCTGGCCTTCCTGGACTCAGAGAGGGCTCTCTATATTGTATGCAAAGGATGTGAAATTTTTGCTTTTAGGGTTTGATTTTACGCTAGTTGTTAAGTGTAGGGTTTGTTGTTTGTTTGGTTGGGTAAGCTGGTCAAGTAGAATAGATGGAGTGAGAGGTCTACAAATCATTGGGCTATGGAGTCTATGAAAGTCATGGATATCTCAACAATGAAACAAGATGCATAACAGGGCAAATATAGCTTGGTCAAATGGATCCTTAAGGTATGTGTGAAGTGGAATGAACAATAAGTTAGTGAACAAAGTAGGTGTCTAAGGGCAGTGAAGAATCCTTAAACAAATACCTTTTAAAAAAGATGGTCTCAAACACTGATCAACATAAGCACATAATCATAAGACATGGAAAAAAAATAGCTTTCAGATTATACTTAAGCAAATGAGAATTCAAGATGAACAATTCAGTGAACCATAGAAAGTAAGAAACTAATCTAACTTTTAGTGATTTCACCTTCAAGATTTAGAAAAAATTCAAGATAAAAAATAACTTTAATAAATGAAGAGGGAATGCCTAAACATCAATAATCAAGATAAAAATAACTTTAAGGCAACTTCTCAAGCATGGACAAAGGGCATGATCTAAACATGGCCTCTTTGGCTAAACCTAACAAGTAATACTTCAAAGAGAGATTCTAAAACAGAGTTTAAATAGAATCAAATAGGCAGGGCTAACCATAAAGGATATTTGAAAATACAGTATTGAACCATTCATGGAATAAACAAGCATAAGGAGGTCTAAGGAGCAGCTAAGAATTCCTTAAACAAACCCAGCAGAGGAAAACACAAAGACAATAGAAACAAGAAGGACTAAGGTGCCTCAAAGAACATTTCTTAACCTATAATCTTTTGTTCTACTGCAGCATACAAGGATGGAAATATAATTAAAGATGAGAAAAAAATAACATAATAGAGAAACACTTCACCAATAACCAAGCTCGGGGATCCTGCAAGCTATCCTCCTTCATCATTCATCAAAACAAGGCATTTAGAAACTCCACAAAACCAATTTCTTCTTAAAACTCAAGAAAACCATGTATTGCTCTCAAAACTCATCAAATTCCAACATGGATTCCTTGGGAATTTATGTCATTTATGTAGATTTTTCCCTCTAAGGATTCCTGAGGGAAAAGCGTAGTGCCAGTGGAGTTGCACTATTAGGCCTTCAAAATCTCAAAAAGCAAAAAATTGTCCAAATTCCCTCAAAATTGGTGGAGGTGTGCCTCATGGGGTTTGGGAGACCTATCGAGAATTTTATGCCAAAATTCCAAATCTAGCTTGGTCTTCTCCTCTTTTTAGTACTTGGATTTCAATGACGGCCTCTTTGAGTTTGGCACAAGCAAAGTTTGTTTTTCATTGCGTAGTGCTTGGTCATCTTTTTCTGTAGAGCAAGGCCCCTTTTTATCTTCTTAAAATACTTTTGTTCATTCTTATAGTACTAAATGATACACTGAGCCATTTCAAAATCTCTCTCCATCTCCCTAATTTTTTCATCTTTTCTTCGGAGTAGTATTCTAGTGGCCATCTCCTCATCTTCATTATCACTATCTAGGCCAATGAATTGGGGCTTTTGTTTATTTTTCCTGCCTCTCTTACCTTTCTCACCTTTCTCCATCTTTTGTTTGCCCTTGTCAGGCTTTTGAGCTGAAGAAGTTGGCATGGTCCCTCTTTGGTATGTGCATGTAAGAGGTGTGATGGTGATTTTTTTTGTCTCTTTGCCGTGGCTGTGAACATCATTTAGACTATGAGCCTCTTCCCCTTTTCACTATCATCATGACTAGGGTTACCTTCATCTTCATCTTCTGCACTGTCATCATTGTCATAATCACTGAAGGGCTGATTGTTCTCATGACTATCATGACTATCATGACTGTTTTCTTCTTTTCTTTCTTGTACCCCACTATCTTCTTGATCACCTGCTTCTTCGTCATTGTTTTTTACCTCCTTCTCACTGTGATCTGTCTCATTTGCATCACTTCTACCTTCAATTTATGTACTATCCTTACTGTCTTCATCTTTATCATTTTCATCTTCTTTCATTTCTTCATTATCTGTCATAGCTTCATCATCATTTCTATCTCTGCCTCCTCACTTTCCTTTTCATTTTCTGCCTCTGTATCCTCTGTTTTATTGTTGATCTCCCCTCCATCAATGCTCATTTCATTTCCACTTTCAACCTCCTCATTTTCTTCAACATCCTCTTCCATATTGTCATTGTTTTGTTCAATGCCTTGCTCACTATTTTCACCTTTATCACTATCATGCTCACTGCCCCTTTCTTCATCATCATTTTCTTCTTCTTCCTCTTCATCAATTTCTGTCTCTGCTTCATCATTTTCTTCTTCTTCCTCTTCATCAATTTCTGTCTCTGCTTCATCATTTTCCTCTTCCTCACTGGCTTCATTTCCTTCATTATCAGCACTCTGTTTATATTCTTGATTTAGCCCATCATCATCATATATCTCCATGTTTTCTTCTCCTAGAGGCCTTAAATCATCATCATTACCCTCACTGTCATTACTTGGTTCATCATTGCCACTCTTATCCTCTTCATTTGATGCATCAAGAGAAGGGGAAGAAGGGAGGTTTCCTTGAGGTGAGGGCACTTGTGTAGATGAGGAGGGAAAGTTTGGCTGATGAGGAGGTTGTGGGCTTGTGAATACTTCGTGTGCTATGAATACCTCCCAGGGTATACCCTGTTGTTCCAACTGATGTAATACCACCATCTTGATCAAGGAATGGTGAAATACACCTTGCATTGTTGGGAAGGACTCCTTATCTGGATAACAGAAGACATTTTGTCCATACTTCTATAGAGGTAGTACGGAAAGTTGAGAATCTTAACCCTTATGAAATGCATGAGGAGTCCAATATGGTAGGAATAAATCCTGGAGTACCTCCCCTCACAGGTGAATTACTTCATGATAACTTTCATCAAGGGTGAAAATCTCTGTTTGAGGTGTGAGAAGGGAAAAATAGACTTGTAGCCTTGTCTGTACCTAGTCTTGATAGATGGCTCATAATGATCCTTGTCCAATTTATCTTTCTTAAACCATTTTTCACCAACAGCAGGGATACCAGTATCATTTGAGATGGCATCTACCGATAGTTCAAAATCCACCCCTGCAAGGCTTGATTGTTTTTTGTGTAGGTTAAGGATAAAAAGCCTTGTAAACTCTGGGTGGTTCTACACTTGTCTGACTTTCTCACAAAATTGGAAGCATCCCACATTCTATAAACATGAGAGGATCATGGGAGATGAGGTGATATCTACTATGCTCTGGGGTTCAAAACTGTTCACTTTTCCTCCCTTGTGATTTGGCCTCATAGGCCTTTGACCCCTTTCACTGCTACCACTATCTTCTGCTCCTGACATGGTGATGGGAGTTGTTTGTGGACAAACTAGGGTTTGGAGGAGCAAAATGAAAATGGTGGTGAGGGCAGCCTTTGCAGATGAATGATATGAAGGCAAGGGTATGAATGAGTGCTTTAGAGTTCAAGGGGGGTTTTCTTGAAAATTAATTGTAACCACACTAGCTTACTCTCCCTCAAATGACACTTAACTTGTTCAAGGAGGCCAAAAACAAAGGTGTAATATGCATTTGAGACCGAGGGTTTGCACACCTAGAGTTTAATTACACATAGCCACTAAAAAGACTTAAAATTATTTGAGAGGAGGAAAAAGAAGGGTGTACCTACTAGTTTAGCTCCTTTGTTGGCCTTGGAGGCAAATTTGGAGGGTGACTTTAAGCCTTAGGGAAAATTATTTGTTCGTTGGAGGGTCTCTGCACTAGTGCAGTGCCCTGCCTAAAAAGTCAAGTCAGCCTGTGGGCGTAGCGCTGGCAGTCGTGCCCATGGATTAGCACAGCGCCGGTGTTGAGAAGGCTGTCAGATTCCTAGGTGTGTCGGGCTCGTCTATGTGCTATGCCACCCCGGATTAGTGCAGCGCAGAGTTATTTTGAAGGGGAAAATGGCCGATTAGCGTAGCGCCAGGCCTCGTAAGCGCAATGCCACCTATTCGTGCAATGCTAGTGACTTGGCCCAATTTTCTTAGGAAAATTAGAAAACTTCTCCTAAAGGGTTTCTCTTTTTGAAAAGTGACAAGTGAGCTTAAAAAATGATAAATGAGGAGCCTTTATACTTTTTGAATAATAAATAAAATTAAGAAAACCCACTTTTGCTAAGTTTGGTTTTTTCACTTATATCCCTTTAGCCTTTTTGTAGGTGATTTTGAACTTGTCAAAGTGATTTTTCTTCCTTTGGTGAGGGTGTGCTAAAGATATGAAGAGGTTCCTTTAAATTTGGGAGTGTTGGCACCGTGAAACCTTTTCTGCTTCCATTGATAAAATGAAACCACTTTTTTTATTCTTTTTGGCATTCTTGAGTGTAAGTGACCTGAAACATGTCTTTTGACCTTCTTGCTGATTTTGAGTGTGACATGTTCATTTTGAAAAAGATTGGAAAATCATACCATGCTATGTCTTCCCTTGGCCACTTTTGATTTCTGCAGGTGCCTATGACACAGTTTTTGGGTCTCTTTGTCATTCTCGTAGTTTGAGAGTCTTAGTTACTAAACAAAAAACTTATGCTCATGTTAGTTTTTACCTTATAACTCAAAACCATACCTTTATTCTTTTGATATTTTGAAGGCTATAATAGAAAATGGAGGCTTGACCTCCTTGACACTGATACTCTTTGCATTTTCTCCTTTTGATTTAATGAAGCATTGTTGCCTTAGAAACCCTTGGAGGTTACCTTCTGATATCCTTTTCAATTTTTTGCTGTCATGATGGAGGCCCATCATCTTCATTTTACCTACTTTACATATCCTTCCAAAACTTTAGGTTTTCAGACTGTTAGAGAAAAATATTTAGTGTTTTCTTCTATGTTCTCTATAGCCCTCTCAAGTTCATTCATTTTTTTTTCAGTTCACCTCACCTTTTTCCATTTTTCGTTTACAACTTCTAAAAGTCTTCAATTTGTGCTTGGTTGTGTTGTTGTGCCTTCTGTCCTTATGGATTTTTCATTGGTTTCTTACTTGGCAGCACTGTTTAGCCAAACAATCCTCAAAACCCTAATTTTCTTTGAACATAGGCCTGCTGCCTCTCCTTTTCTCTGGATGTCTTTAGTGATGATTTAGCCTCTTACCTCTTTTTCTGATTGATAGCCATCTCAATCACTCGTGCAGAAATGTTTAAGATGCACAATTATTCTCTAGCAGAATGTTGTTTTTGGCAAAGTAATCCTTCTTGAAGTTTTTTTGATCTAATTGGTACAAACAATTATTTGACCTTCTTTCTCTTTGATTACAACCTCTTGGCACATGAAAAAAAGTGATCTAAGAATACCAAAACAAACCTACATCTTATGAAACCCTAAATGACCTAGAGGGAGGCTTTTGGATTTGGCTTTTGGCTGAAAACTTGACTTAGGGTTTTTTGGTGTAAAACAGAGTTTCTTACAAAATTTATGCATTGCAGACCTAAAAATACTGAATTTGATTTATCTAAAGAGCCTAGAAAGGTAGCTTGAAACCAACAATTCCTGAGGCACTTCGTGAATATGGGAAAAGGTTAGGCTACTTGGTAATCCAAGGTGGAAGTAGAAGGGTTAGGCAAGTCAAAACAGAGTGGTAAGGTCAGAGGTGGAAAAAAATAGTGAAAATGAGTGGCATGAGCCCATGAGGGGTCCTCTAGGAGTGATATACTGGCCATGAATTAATAGAGTAGTGAAATAGTGAAAAATTTATCCTAAGGATGATGAAGGCAGTGAGATTTCTAGAACTCACAATATTCATGAATTTTGTTTCTAGATATCTAGGATAAGCATTTAGTCATCTATAAAAAGAAAAAAAATTTGATGACTAACAAGTGACATGAGATTCCAAGGATTCCATGAGCATTAGCGAGTGAAGAGATGCATATCGGGAAGGAAAATATAAACATATCCTAATTGTGCATAGATCGAATTAATTCAAAGCTACTTGGAGTGTTTTTCTTCCTCAAACTAGAGGAAGTGGGAGGTGATATCTTTACAAATGAGGGCCAAATTTATCTAAGGAATCAATCCATATATGCAGTCTTCAAATTTAGGCACCCTACATATGCTCCTCCTTCTACGCCATTCTTGGACTTGGTCAGAAAGGCGGGTGGCAGAAGTTTGACGGAAAGAGGGTGGAAGTTGTCCAGTGTCATATCAGAGATGGAGCATTGAAATTATGAAAAAAATATTTTCTTGAGTCACGAACTATCAAAGGTGGAATAGGAGGCATGTGTTTGGTCGACATAAAGAAGGTTAGCAACTCTAGTAAATGTGCATTCGAAAAAATGAAGAAGAATGGAGTCATCGGTGATAGAATTGGATGAACACATAGGATATGAAATGAGCTAACATGATTTGTGGTATCTTATCTAAGATTACCTTTCAACTTGGGGATTTTAGAAAGAAACTTGGTAGGAATATAAATCCAACTAGGGTCATGGAGAAGAGGATCATTGATGAGTTGGTTGAAATCGGGAGGCTTAAACCAATTGTAAAGGGAAGCAATGGAGGAGTAATGACCATACCGAGAGGTTCTTCTTGTGGGGTTACCTTGGTCACCACCTTGGTTTCTGCCGTAGGCATTGGTTCACGACATGGTGGTGATACGAGGTTGGGAAGATGCAGAATCAAAGGAAGAACTAGAAGGATCAATAGAACCAGAGTCAAAATGAGGACTCGATGGAGGACTAGGAGGATGAACTCTAACTCGAAGGGGAGGAGTGATATGTCTTAACGGAAACTAGGGGCGAAGGCCACGAATCCTCCACGACAAATGCCTAGGGGGCGTAATGATGTCAAGACAATGATGACTCAAAGGACTAAAGGATGATAGGATAAAAAGAGCAACACACAACAACAAAAAAACTTAGCGCAGTGGTGCCAAGTGTAAACTAACTATATTAAGATGCTACTATAATTCAAGAAAACAAGTCCTATCAAATAAAAATGACCTCTAGCTTATAGGTGGTCTAAATCCTCAAACAAGTCCTAAATATATTGTTTTAAATGGCCTTTCAAAAGAGTTATTTCTTAACGGAATCGGATCCCTGCAAGCAGAGCTGTTTAGAGAAAGGTGGGGTAGAGCTGTTAGAGAAACAATTGCGCCAATAACAGTCCTACTCGGGTGTTTTCTGATTGGTCACTATGGTTATAAAACTTCATCCAATGAGGGTATTTGAGGCTTTAGATTCTTGGTGATCGGACAACACAGATTCTGCTAGGGAGTTGAGTAGCCTTGGGAGAACTAATCACATGGTGACCTAGCCTAACTCCTGCGAATCGGGTTTTTGGCGCACTTTGACCTGGCCCATGCTGAGTTGAAGGATTTTAAGTTACCTACAATGTAAAATTCTATGTCTCAATTTAAGTTATCTATGAGTGTTATTGGAAGCCTATCCCACTGATCCTACACCTAGCTACACATATTGTTTGGCCATGGTGCCCAAGCGGTCTTAATATATGTGTGTTATATTATTATTATGTGACTTGTTTCAATTATTGGTATGGCGGTGTTAACCAAGATCACATTCGCTTAGGGTGTGAAAATGTGTGTGAAGAGTTTGTTTAGTGTATGAGCTAATTGAGCATGTTTTATGATGCCATGTGCTATTGAAATAAAGTGTTGAAAAAGACTGTGAAATAATGCGAAAATAGACTATAAAGTAGACAGAAATCCAGAAGCACACGGACCCCCACCCAAGAAGGCAAAAAGTAGCTAAAGAGAGGTGGAAAAGAAGCTACTAAAATACACATAAATGGCCAAAGGATATATTGTCAAAGGGACTGTGATCTAAAGGCACTAATTGACTTTAAATGGTGTATGAAAACAACAAAAATCATACGTGAAAAATGTAACAAAGGATAGGAAAGAAGCTCTAAAACCTAAGACACATAAGGGTATCCTAATGGGAAGAGGAAATACCAAACTATAAGGGATTAAACTTATGAATAAACCTATCCAACTGGGCTGTAAAATAGTGGACAAAACCCTAGAAATTAGTGGCTAAAAGTGTTGTAACCTAAACTCCTCAATTCAACAAATCTCTTCCGAAATGATGGAGGTGTACTCTAAACCCTAGGGGGATTTTTTATTCCTCAATGATAAATTACTAAGATAATATAGGCCTAGGGGTTGGTTAGGAAAGAATAGAAATCCTTCCCAGTACACAAGCAACACAATTGAAAAATATGAAAAAATTCTGAAAATATTTCTGAAAAATGACAGAATGCGGATTCTGATTTTTAAAGTGCATTGGAATGAAAAAAATGGGCCAATGCGGATTCTCCCACATCTCTCGCTTGAGATATTTCACCCAGATTGTTATGTCTCCTTCTCAGCTAGTACCTATGACCCACGGAAAGATGTGAAAACCAAAAACTTTTCCAGAAAACAAAGTGGATCTAAAAATAGAAATTTAGAGGCTAAAAATAGTTAGAAAGACACTGAATAAAACTGAAATGACAGTCACCAAGGACCTGAATTACTACACTAGTGGAGTTGCCATTTGTTATTGTAAATATTTCAGAAAGGTGTACCAAAAATGCTACACTTAAGTCACTGTTGACAAGTGACCCTAACAAAAATATATGGTTGTTTACACTTCAAATTTGCAATGAAAAAATAAGTAAACCATACAAAAAAAGATCATATGCAATCCAAAACATAGAAAAAAAATATATAATTGATGCAATAATCCAATAGAAGAAGACTTAAATGAATAATTTTTTTATTATAAAACACCTGGTGAAGGAGGTTTACAGAAAGGGTCATAAATCCCCATTCGTGGGATGGGTCCTTTGATGTCCTTGTGCTTCAACAATATGTTTCTCTCTCTCAATATGTAGAAAACCCAAAAGCAAGATAGAACTCAAGTGAGAGCTCAAATTTGAGAAGATGATAGTGGTGATGATGATAATGATCATGGTCAAGAATGAATGGAAAACCCTCTTATTTATAACAATGTATTGGGCTCAATTAGAAATTGGAAAATAATAAAATAGTATTGACCAAATCAAAATCTATCTATTAGGAATACTTTATTATATTGTTTGGAGAGGGAAAATATACTCAAAATGATCAAGTATATTTATTTAGAAAATGGTAATTAACAAATAAAATGATTTATTAATCACTTTGCAAGGATTAAGAAAAGTGTGATTTGAATTAATTAGTAAATAATGGTTTAACAATTATTCAAAAAATAAGAATAGGGAATAATAAATAAATAATGATTTATTTAATTATACTAAGGTTATTTAGTTAGACGTGTTAATAAATAATTATCAAATAATGATTTAATAATTATTTGTATATAAAATTAAATAAATAATGATTTATTCAATTATTCTCACAAGGTTTTTTGATTTTAAATAGAAATAATTTAATAAAAATGGCTTACTAAATTATTTCCTATGGTGAAAGTGATTTTACTATGGTAAAATTAATCCTACATGGCACATTTCGATCCACCTAGTTAGAAATGGCTAGGTGATCCCTTTTTAGGTGATAAAAACAACCATGAGGATACCCACATTATAGTTTATGTATGCAAATTATGCTTCTAGTTGCACAAAAGTATCCTCCACATAATATTTAAGGTTATTAATTTATTCGTTTGCCATTGTTAGGCAGACAAATATTTTCTTGTGGAAAAGACAAGATATCCCTAGATTTAATGGCCTAATCTAGTAAAAAACAGAAAAAAGTAAATCTTTCCCTAGGTTCATCTTTATTGAATCATAAACAAGAGTACTGGAATATGAAATCCATACCTTTCAAATGAAATTATTGATGAATATCATTGCTATGGTTTGGTTTAGCTTCTTAATGTTCATAATCCAGACCTACAAACAAAATAACAACAAAGGATCAAAGACATATGATAGATAAATGACTCAATAAAACCTATACTAGTGATAAAGGAGACTAGTGCCTAACATCATTCCAAATGGAAACATGAGATTCGACACATAATAAACCAGTTCCATTGAAAAATATAGTGAGAAAGAAACATTAATTTTGTATTATAACTGAATGAAAAGGAGAAATACAACCTTAGCCTTGATGTTGTGAACCTCCTTCCAATAGTCTGCAAGCCCCCCTTAAGTGACAAGCTTCCAACCTCAATTTGACATCATAAGTTTACATTAAAAATGTCCACCATTTTCCTATGTTCTATGTTGAATTTATAAGCCAAGAGGAGGAGGTTTAAGATCCTCTTCTCAAGGAATGAGATCAATGAAGAGAGGGATTAGGGTTCCACAAAGAGAGGGAGTTTGATCCATAAGTCAAGGGATGAAGCCCACGTAGGTAGGAGCTCGAGGACTTTTAGTTGGGAAATATCTCCCCAACAAGGCTTCTAGAAATTTATTTTTATTTTTACCTACGTTAAGAGTATTTTGCACCCTTTAATGGAGAACAAAGGAAAATTTTGTGCATGCCTTAATGATTATAATTGCGTTTGCATAGGTATTAACTAGGAAAAGTGCGATAGCGCTTGAAAGTATATTTTTAAGCAAGATAAATCAAGATTATTGTTGGATTTGGGATTGTTTTCTTCCAACAATTTAGGGTATTGCTTTGGAACACTTCATCGGATAGAAAGAGATATGGATTGGCGATCATTTTCCTAATGGTGACAAAATGACTTGTAACAACCATGGATGGGGTTTTATGAAATTCAAATTAACTAATATAACCCCCTTGAACGCCCAAGAATATACACATAGTGACTAACTCTAATACTAATACGATCTATAAATTTCCATGGATATTCTACTAGAAAGTTTGTCGTAACTGATATGATAAAATTGTATTTAAAATTTGAAATATATACAATGAATTTTAACTTTTCCTTTGAATTTTATATTTTTTAATTATTATATGTTGACGGTGTTGGAAATACTTCAACCAAGGGGTCTCCCCAATGTGAAGTCCCAATTATACCTCACACCATTTTGAGTATGAGCCCCATCCAGAATATCGGCTCAGTTGCCATATATCTTAAAGATATGCCTTGGCTCTAACTGCGAGCAAGAGAGAGGAGTGCATGGTTCCCTTGAAAATCAAGGGAGGTGTGCTTGGTCATTGTTCGATCGTATGTGTGTCAAAGTTCTTTCACTGCAGAGGGGAGGAAATGTGAGCCTCTAAGAGAGAGGTAGTAGTACCACCCTAGTAGAGACACACATGAACATGAAGGGTCTGTGCAACATCAAGTAGAATATTCCACAAAGATGCGATGGTCATTGAAACCAATATGATGAGGAAGATCTATCTAATATCCAGAAATATAGTCCATGAGGATGCAAAAAATATAATAGCAATTACAACACATTCTAAATATGATAATTACCAAAATAATTGAAATAGTTCAACTAATTTAGCACAAATGAAAGAAAACATGAATTAAAAAAAATCACAAAATAGAATTAAAAATATCCATAATCCATGCATGAATAACATGGTGGCCTTGAAGGCTTCTATTATTAAGTAAAAGTTCCAAGACTCATGTATACAAAGAACATCCCTAGCTTCAAAATGAAGCATTGGAGCCACATCTCTGTAATGCCTTGTGGGAGGAGCCAAGGTGAAAATTTTTCCTTTGCTCATATAATGAGGGAGTATATATATCTAAGCGGTGGTGCTTCCCCTTCCTTGTGACCTTTTTACTACCCTCATGTTTGTTTGACTTCATACGAATTTTCAACTTACATGACTCTTCATATTCTACACATGTCCTTTGGAATTTCACTTTACAATACTTATGTTACATCATTGGCCACAAGGTGTGACATGTGACTACTCATGACATGGTCACATTGTTGACAATGGGGAAAATTTGAAGTACGGAAAATCATCTTTAATTTTAAAAACATTTGCGAATATCAATAGTCCCTAATATGTAAACTATAACAAGTTTATTGATGTATTTGTAAAATTGTTAATTTTTTTAATGATTTTATATATACTCTCTATATAATTTTGGTGATTTTTAAGGTAAAATAATTTTATATTGTAAAATTTTGGTGAATCATTTTTATAAAAAATGTAAATTGGCGAATCTTTTTTTTTGGAAATAACATGGAAAATTAGCCCACTTGTCAATATTATCCCCTAAAATTTTCCACATGGAATGCTTGATGATGTGGCAATGTCAAGCCACTAATACTGCTAAGTTCTGAATGTGTTCTTGAATATGATTTTCTTTTCACCTCTGCATGGCTTGGTAATGGGGAATCTTCAATGACCTCAAGTTTTGAATAACAGACATAAACTAGTGTCCCCTCTCTTTCTCTTGATTGATCAACTTATAAGTTCAACTCTAAGAGAGTCTTTGAGAATGATTTCCTCCTTATTCTCCTTCTTCATCATCCTGCCATGACATGATAGGGTACCTATTCCTGCAATTCACTCATGAAAAGACAACATCAATCTAAAAAACCCTTAGTCTAAGATGATGCATTTTGATCCACCAACTGAGCCCAACATAAGGGACAGGGTGGGAAGAGGGACTCGGTGACTACACAGTGCACAGTTCCAAAAGCTAGGGGAAAATATTGATCCCTGCGACTGTGTAGTGCAAAGTTAAGGTAGGTTTGAGGGACAATACTGCGTAGTTTATGGAGCCAGTGGGAAAGGCTGAAGGGATGGACATTGAGAGAGCTCATTGTGTAGTTTTGGAAGTCAAGGAAGGCTTGGATATTGTGAGACTACACAGTTCAAGGGCACAAGCAATGAGTTTGAGGCTTAAGGTTGCGAAGTGTGCAATTTAAGCCGGGCTAGGGGAAAATACTGCACAATTTTAGAATCCAGTGAGACAGGTTTAGGGAATGATCACTGAGAGGAAACACTATGTAATTTTGAGAGAAAATGGGGAAAGAGCTACTATGAAACTACAAAATTCAAAGGATCATGGGATGAGCTTGAGGCTTGTGATTATGTAGTGCACAGTGGAGGGCGAGCTTGGAGGAGTGATTATGCAATTCTAGAGGTAAAGGCTGAGCTTGAGGAGAGAAAATATGCAATGCAACAGTCCTGAGAGACGGGAACTATGCATTGTAATATTTTAAGGGGCAAGGTATCATCTAGAGGAATGGAACTATGCAGTGCACAGTTCAGGGAGGCTAGGTGAAGCCAAGTTGCTTAATCGGGAATCCTTCTCAGAAATGGAAAAGTTTTAGACTGGTTAGACTGATGTGAATAGTAATAAGAATTTGAATATGATCTCACACTTATAATAGTTGACGACACAACATCATATATCACCCATGAAATATGAAAAATTCATTTCCCTATATGTGACCACTTTACGACCATTTGCAACAAGTGCGACATTTAAGATATAATTTCAGATGAACACGACAACACTTGTTTGAAAATGCTCATAATGTTATGAATGAGTGTAAAATATGTTTACATAGTTAGAGCAACTAATATATACAAATATAGACCCTTGAAAGCATCAAAATGGGTTTTTACACATTGTGCGGCAACCAATCATGCCAAAAGATGACAGTTTACCCAACACGCAAAAGGGAGAAAAATAACTCAAGAAAGCTCATGAAATAAGCTTCAGTGTTTGTGAAAACAATGTGAAAGACCAAGGAATGATCCAAAATTGAGTGCAAGCCAAGATTTTGGAGGGTTTTGTAGTAGCTACAACACTTGGTGACACACTAGTAGAATTCCATCTTCTCTGTCTCGATTAACTTCTTATGTGCAGGGTGTTGGTTCTTGAGGGAGTATTGATCCGTCGTGTATATTAATTTTCTCTTCCCACTTACTCCATGAATAGGCACAATCTCCTTTATGCATTCTTATTTGAAAAAAACATAAGATTCATTGATATCACAAATTTTCAAATTGGGAAGGGTAGTGTAGCTCATGAGCTTAAGATTTCCAGAGTATAATTTTTAATCTTTGGTGTTGCTTCACTACCAATAGGCCTGGATAGTACCCCGAAGAATTCATGTAGAAACACAAGCATTTCTTCGCTACCAGTGAGCTTGGACATGACCTAGATAGAGTTTCTTGCTTCGCCTCTCTACGCAGGAATCCTTTCTCTTCTTTCGCCTTTATTTATTTATTTTAAAGAGGATCGTGCATCGACACTTATTCATTTTTGGGCAGAAAATGGATACCGACTTATTGAGAGCATAAGAGGTTTTTTCTTCATAGAAGCATAAAGAGACCTGTGATTTAGGTTTTCTTATTTATATTTTTCCCCTTCTCCTTTTCTATTGATTGGATAAGCATGAATAAATTGAAACATAAAGATCAAGTGTAGGCATGAGGTTTCCAGGATAGACATGGGATCATGGTTTGACAAAAAATATCCTTATGGACGGATCGTGTTTTCTGTCAGAAATTCATCGGCCAAAAGATATAAACAACACAAGGAAGATGGAAAAAAGGTTAACCAAATGTTGAAGTGTCACAAGACTCTTTAGATTTTAGCCACACACATACTAAGAACCCACAACATGTCTAGGCACAACACTTATTCACACTATGAAAACAAAAAGAGCCAAAAAACAAGAAATAAAAATAAAATGAAACAAAATGAAAGGAAATACAACAGACAACAATGGAACAAAACCAAAATAAAAGAAAAAGAAGCTAATGGAAAGTATAATTCAAGAGAAAGTAAGAAAACACAAGAGAGACTAAAGAAAAAAACACGAGATGGGTGCAAGAGAAGGACAACTAAGGTGCAACTAATCCTACTCCTAAAATAACAACTAGAAGGCCGGGGTCACATATAAGGGAATTTACAATGTAGCCACCATAATAGTTCCTGACGTGCAATCACAAATATACGATCGATTAAAAACAAATATAAAGAAATGTGTAAGAGAAAATATGAGAGCTTGAATAATTTGCACAAAATTTTGAAGGTCTTCCCTATGGGCAGAAATATGTGTCACTGTTGGGAAAAATACTCGGGGGGGAGGGTGATTTAGTAAATAAAACACACTTAAATTTTTCTATTCATACTCATATTTTTGTATGCGACTTTATTGAAAGAAACCTACATATATACATGACTGTTATGCATACAACTAGCATATATCTAGTTAAATTAATTTTCAATTAATTCATCACATGTTTGACTTGAACCAATGCATCAATACTTCATTAGACATTAATTAAATAATAATCATGTGCAATAAGAACAAAATAAACCATCACACATAAGCAACACACATGAACACCAGTATTTTTAGGTGGAAATCCAATGTGGGAGAAAACCAACACTGTTGTTGTTTCTGTCTTATTTTTATTATAAAGAAACACTTCTTACAATATTGTACTGGCGCAGACTCATACCAGCACACAGACACCCATCTCGATAAGGCTACAACCTTCTCTCATTCTCCAACACCCACTGGAAGGGAGCTCCAAACCATTGATATCATTTACCGACACCCACCAGAAGGGAGCTCCTAACCCCTAATCTGGTTTCCTTGCTACCACTTAAAGGAAGCTTCGAATCCCTTACTGAAGGCTCCGACCCTCAACACCACCGTGGACCACGTTTCATAAATTTTCACATTAGCTCCAACTAATACAAAACAACACAACTTGTAGGCCAATTTTCATCAAATTTTCATGTTGGCCCACTACCATCATTTAATCCCAATATCAAATATCAAAACTGAAATAAATCACTTGTAACAAATCATTCTATCATTGAACCAACTAAATCAACCAATCACTGAACCAAATGAGAACCAAACCAATCAACTTATTCTCAAATAATCAAAATAGTTAGATCAATGTAACCAGAATACCAATACTGAACCCCAACACTAAATCAACCCACTCAACCAATTGAAAACCCTGATCAATAAAATTTCAGAATATATACGCTACTTCAATTTAGAAAATCCACATGTATAAGTGACTTCCTTAAAGCATACCTGCATACAGATCTCAAAACATTTAACCCTGAAAATGAATCATTGTCATTATGAAATAAACTCTAAGTCACACACAAAACCATTGAATCATTCTGAAATAATCATAGAACCATCAACGATCTTCAATCACATACAACTAGTAGCATCTTCGTTCTTCAACATATAAATCCTCAATCAATTCAACTTCAAACATTACTATTAAACCCATATGAACATGAAGATCTCATTGACAGATAACATAAACACAACAAGAATAATTAGACTGATCAAACATCTTATTCAGCAAAACCCTAGCTTATTTATGTGCTTTCCACAAAACACTTTCGCATGTATATGTGCTCTTCAAGAATCAAACCCACGTACAAATTTTTCGAAAGTGCAGAATCGACATGAGACTTACCAGAATGAAACCCACGTATGTATGCACCTTCCAAGTTATCAAAATTGTTTATAGATCTAAAATTATTGACTTATACCTTCACTGCACAACAAACCTTCAGAATGACCCCATCTCTTGTCATACACAATAAAACATGCGTCAGACATAAATATCATAGATAAAACAATTCCACTATAAATATATTCATTTCATACCTATTGGATCTGATCCATCATCAAACTCCTGGGTCCATACTTAGTTTCAGATCAAATAATTCATTAATAGCCCATTATATGCACATTTACTTTAGATCTAACTATTCATAAAATGTCCATCACTTGCACACACCAAGCCGCTTTTATCTTCATCTTCTCAGATAGATTATCCCTTAGCCAATACCACAGGTCAAAACCACACTAATGCCGATGGCATTTTTTGACGAGATCAAATAACCGTTGCTTCGCTCATTGCTATGGGCCAATACCATGGTAAATACCCCTGGCATTTAGAATACTATGGTGCATAAACTATACATGACTTTTCCTCATAAAACATGCATACATACACGAATTTGCTTCATAGAAACTGCATATACACGACTTCTCTTCATCATACCTATGTATATACGCGATTGTACTTCACAAAACCTACATATACTTCTCAAAAAAAAACTTTCATTATTCTTCTATCTCTGAATTGCTATGCCTTTGACCAAATTTTTTATCACATGTAGACACATCTTATTGACATCTTGATCAAGTAGTTTTCCATCAAAATACAACTCATCAAGTAGGTTTCCAACAAGGAGAACACATTAGGCATAATGCCAAAAATCTCCTCCATTTGGACATGATCGCAACCAATTTGGTGTTTGGTCAACACATCTTGTAAAACACATCAAGCTAAGCACCAAGCTTTTCAAACACCAAGTTACTCTCCCCCTTTGAAATTAAGGGAAAAGGGTGGACCAATGCTGAAAGCATGCTTCTCTTTCCTCGTAGAGACATGAGCATTATAGATATGATATGCACTATGTACTGACCATGCTCCCCCTAAGCACATGTTGAATCTTCTAAAATATTTTCAATGAAGTACACAACTCTATGACTGAATTGAGTATGAAATTTCCTATCACCAAGAACTAAAAATTATATCAATCACCCAACAAAGTGGGGTTTCATATTTGAATCATTGTTACATCAAATACCCAAAATGGGATTACATAAATAATTGACTTGAACCTCAATAGTAGAAACATGATTGTATGTTACATTGATTACATAATAGGTATTTTCATGACCTTTACATCAAGAAACAAATATGAAATTTATAACCAAGACCATAGACCTCTATAGTGAGGTATCAATACCATGATATTCATCAACAACCATCATATATTGAATAGGATTTGCACCATAAGTATCTGCAATAGTGTTAGTATGAATTATAATCGCAAGCATATGAAAAAAGCTCACTTTAGCTGTGCATAAAAAACATCCCTAACATCAAATATGGTTGCCAGTTTCTTTAGATATGCAGTTAGGTGACCAAGACATATGCTACAAAATCTAGATCTATGTAGTTAAAGACATTAAGTAGTAAATAAAAGTAAGAGTTGCTCCATGCATCCAATAGACAAGATAAGAATATTTTTAAAGAATTTTTTATTTATGACACCTGGGAAGGGAACATAGAAAGATGTTACCAGTCACCCTCAATGATATGGGTTCTTGTATGTCCTTAGCGCTTCAGATCTAAGATCTCTCTCTCTTGATGGTGTAGAAAAACCAAACAAAAATGGAACTCAAAGGGAGCTCACAAGAAAAAAGGTAGAAAAATATGACAATGATGGAGGATCAAAGTCGAAACAAAAGTATAGATCTAGAGTGATCTTTAGGCAACAAAAGGTAGTGAGTGAATGGAAAACCCTTCTATTTATAATATAATATTGAGTTAGTCTAGATATTGGTGCATAATAAAAATATTATTAACCAAATCTAGATCCAACTTTTATGGAATATTTTATTATATTTGTTGGAGGGAAAAATAATTTGAATTTGGTAAAATCCCTTTATTTGTAAATAATAAATAAATAAATGATTTATTTATTATTTTAAGAATATGGTTGAGTAATAATCAAATAAATAGTGATTTATTCAATTATTTATAAATTATTTAGTCAAATTTAAAAAGGAATATTATTTAAGTAATGTTTTAAATAATTATTCCTAGAAAATAATAAGATAAATAGTGATTTATGTAATTAATTTTCTTGTTTTTGGTTAAATATGACTAGGAATATTAATTAAATTGTTTTTTAATTAATTATCTCTTGAGGAAAATCAAACAAATAAGGATTTATTGAATTATTCCTCATGGGGTTTCCTGTATATACCATAAACAACTTAATAAATTATGGATTAGTAAGTTATTTTTCATAGTGAAAGAAATTT